>CM059434.1:6247666-6525875 GCA_030390025.1 Squalus acanthias | reverse complement strand
CCCCCCCCTCCCCTCTCTCTCGCCCCCCTCCCCTCTCTCTCGTCATAGAATCGTGGAATCTTAGAGCACAGGAGGAGGCTATTCGGCCCGTCATGCCTGTGCCGGCTCTTTGAAAGAGCCGTCCAATTCGTCCCACTCCATGGTGATAGGAGCAGGACGAGATGGTCAAAACTCTACAAGTGGCTGTGGTTCCCTGTGGCTGGGACCAAAGGAGGAAGGTTAAAGAGAAAAAAAAGCAAGACTTGCATTTATATAGCGCCTATCAAGACCTCTGGACGTCCCAAAGCGCTTTACAGCCAATTATGAAGTGTTGTAATGAGGGAAACGCGACAGCCAATTTGCGCACAGCAAGCTCCCACAAACAGTAATGTGATAATGACCAAATAATCTGTTTTTAGTGATGTTGGTTGAGGGATATATATTGGCCCCAGGACACTGGGGAGAACTACAGCATAGTCTTCCATCACTTATAATGCCGTGGGATCTTTTACGTTCACCTGAGAGGGTGGATGGGGGCTTGGTTTAATGTCTCATCTCATCTCGCCTGACAGTGCAGCACTGGGAGTGTCAACCTGGATTTTTGTGCTCAAGTCTCATGGAGTGAGACTTGAACCCCCAACCCACTGAGTCAGCAGGCAAGGGTGCTGCCCACTGAGCCATAGCTTATACAACATTTGTTTGTTTGTGGATGACGGTAAGTCAGGGTTAAGTAGCGGAGGTGTGAAGAGGAATGAATATTTTGGCATTTTGCTTGATTACCTTGGTGGATCAGGGAGCATTTTTCCCTAACCCAAGGCCCCCCGGCCATCAGGAGATTAAATAGGCGAGGTTGTGTCTCCGACAGGGAAGATTATTCATAGCTTGTGCATGGAACGTGTTTGTGGGCCATATGTCCTTCCCACATTCTGATGTTTACATTCGGATAGCAGGTGGTGAAGGATACAATACTACAGCCTAGTCTTCCGTCACTTACAAGCCTTTATTTAGAGACACACATTACATACTGGCGCGCGCGCGCGCACCCCCCCACCCCGATACGTTCCACTCCTTTCCTTCCTGAGCCTGGCCCCATATATATGAACACAACAGAACCCCGATCACCTGAATACAATTAACACCCAATGGATATACACCAGCTGAATACAATTAACAGCTGAGATTTCTTACCCAAACTGATTTAATTATGAGTCGTGTCTGCTTTCATATCATGTGGCCTGCTTGTAAGTTTGGATACCTCATCATCTTTGTCTCAATAAACTAGATTAGTTTTAATCGATTTTAATCCGTACTCCATCAAACTTGGTAATAAAAAGGAATCAAAGCAGACGTTCCAAGGAATTCGATCAGTTTAGTTAAGATTCTATCCTGAGAGCACAGCGGCAGGGAGTCGGTTTGATAAACATCAATTTTGCAAGAGCAGATGTGTTGAAATGATGTGGGTATGAGAATCCTTCACACCTCGTTTGCTCAGAAGGATTAATTAATAACAGCGTTCAGTTCATGTGCTTTCATAGATTAGCCCAGTAGTGGCAAACTTCAAACAAATTTAATCTCCCAAACCCGCGACCTCTACCACCTAGAAGGACAAGGGCAGCAGACGCACGGGAACACCACCACCTCCGAGTCTCTCACTCTGTCCCGACTTGGACATAGATCGGCCGTTCCTTCATCGTCGCTGGGTCAAAATCCTGGAACTCCCTCCCTAACAGCACTGCGGGAGCACCTTCACCACACGGACTGCAGCGGTTCAAGAAGGCGGCTAGAAATAAATTGGGTTGCCCATCCTAGTATTCGCCCTCCTAGATGTATTAATGTAGCACTCTCGCCTCTGAATCAGAAGGTTGTGGGTTCAAATCCCAGTCCAAGGACTTGAGCACAAAAATCTAGGCTGACACTCCAGTGCAGTGCTGAGGGAGCGCCGCATCTTTCTCTCCTTTCTTTTCTTTCTTTCTATTTCTTTTTTTTTTCTTATTTTCTTGCTTTCTTTTCTTTCATTCTTTATCTTTTCTTTCTATTTTTCTTCTTTTTTCTTGCTTTCTTTTTCTTTTTTCTTTCTTTGCTTTTTTTTCTTTTTTTCTTTCTATTTTTCTCCCTTTCCCCCTCATGATAATCTGTCCAGGAAGGTGCACAGAGTGAATTGAAAATGTGGAACAGGATTGGACATGTTAGGATGAGTACGCAATTCTTATGACCAGTAACTTGTTTCTAAAGGCTGAGATATTAAAGAACTTGCATTTATATAACACTCGTCGCATTCCCCAAAGCATATCTTAGCCAATGAAGCACTTTTTGAAATGCAGTCACTGTTGTAATGTAGGGAAACGAGGCAGCCAATTTTGGGCCCAGCAAGCTCCCACACACAGCAGTGAAATAAATCACCAGATAATCTGTTTTTTGGCAATTGCTGGTGGAGGGATAAATATTGGCCAGAACTCACCTGCTCTTCTTCGAAATAGAGCTGTGGCATCTTTTCCGTCCACCCGAGAGTACAGACGGGACCTCGGTTTAACGATAACGAATCGACCGGCTGTTTCACGCTCCGCCTGATCTTCTCTTCCAGATATGGCAGGAAATGTCATTCTCATTTTGATAGATATATGAACGATAACCTTCATTGAGAAACGCGAGGAAACAATTGCGTCGATTGCAATGGAACTCTTCTGACTTCCTGCAACTTCTGGGGAGCAGTGGAAAAAGCTGTCAATCTCGCGCAACAAAAAAAAAGGACAAAGACATAATGTACGGGGAACCAGGAGAGCTTGCAACCCTCCCGAGTCAAAAAACATAATCCAGGTTGTACTGGAATATAATCAATATCAAAGAAATAAGATCAGTTGCCCCAGTGACGAGGCACAGCATCACTTCTAAACAACCTAAAGGAGGCAGAACTATTTTCCCAAGAGGTCCTGGACAGATAATTGCATGAGATGGATAGACTGACTCAATGTTCCACTTGACATGTTGTAGCTTGTTGCTTCCAGTGTAATTTGATTGATGCGATTCAACTGGTCCACTTACATACCCGTCTGTCAATGATTAGATCAAGAGTTATGAAAATGCATGTAAATATTGGAAGGTGAGATTTCCGAAATCAGACAGCAACGTGTGGTTCTGTGATGACTCCTGAGTGATGCGGAGATCGTAGACTTTGCGTTTAAAAAAAATACGAGATGAGGATCTGGATGTGCTTTTCTAATATTTCCGTTCAATGCGATCGAGCTCTGTTCAGTTTTGCTTTTAATATTTTAGGAAAATGTGGATCTCGGAGACCTGATGTTTTCACTGTGCTATCTCCCCACCGCTGGCCGACTCACTATCACTGTCATCAAGGCGCGCAACCTTAAGGCCATGGACATAACCGGGGCATCGGGTAAGCGTATCGCCATTAGAAAACCTTTAGCATTGAAAACGTCTGTAGCCCGTTACAACAACAACAACTTGCATTTCTATAGCGCCTTTAACACAGCAAAACGTCCCAAGGCGCTTCACGGGAGCGATTATCAGACAAAATTTGACACCGAGACATGAGGAGACATTAGGACAGGTCGGTTTTAAGGAGCGTCTTAAAGTAGGAGAGAGGGAGGCGGAGAGGTTTAGGGAGGGAATTCCAGAACTTAGGACCCAGGCAGCTGAAGGCACGGCCGCCAATGGTGGAGCGATGGAAATCGGGGATGCGCAAGAGGCCAGAATTAGAGGAGCACAGAGATCTCGGAGGGTTGGAGGAGATTACAGAGATAGGGAGGGGCGAGGGCCATGGAGAGATTTGAAAAGAAGGATGAGAATTTTAAAATCGAGGCGTTGCCGGGCTGGGAGCCAATGTCGATCAGCGAGCGGAGGGGGTGATGGGTGAACGGGACCTGGTGCGAGTTAGGACACGGGCAGCAGAGTTTTGGATGAGCTGAAGTATATGGAGGATGCAAGATGGGAGGACGGCCAGGAGTGCATTGGAATAGTCCAGTCTGGAGGTAACAAGGCATGGATGAGGGTTTCAGCAGCGGATGGGCTGAGGCAGGATCGAAAATGGCCGATGTTACGGAGGTGGAAGTAGGCGGTCCTGTTGACTATCTTGTTGCTCCTACAGATCCGTATGTGAAGATCTCCCTGATGTGCGATGGGAGGAGGCTGAAGAAGAGAAAAACATCGACAAAGAGAAACACATTAAACCCCGTGTACAATGAAGCCATAGTCTTTGACGTCCCCCCTGAAAATATCGACCAAGTGAGCTTGTTAATAGCCGTCATGGACTACGATCGGTGAGATACCTGTTTAAAAATATATAGTGTCAAAAGCTGATTAATACAACGACAAAATAAAACCTGCCGAACAGAAAATACACAACAAGGTCAGTCAGCATCTGATAGGAGAAAAAAAAAACAGGTTAAGGTCTTGGGTGTGAACCCTTTGTTGGAACTGAAATCCAAAAGTCATACACCCAGAACGTTTCTTGTTTTACATAGAAAGGTAGAAAAATAGGAGCAGGAGTAAGCCATTCGGCCCTTCGAGCCTGCTCCGCCATTCAATATGATCATGGCTGATCCTCTATCTCAATACCATATTCCCGCTCTCTCCCCATACCCCTTGACGCCTTTTGTGTCTAGAAATCTATCTATATCCTTCTTAAATATATTCAGTGACTTGGCCTCCACAGCCTTCTAATTCCACAGTTTCACCACCCTCTGAGTGAAGAAATTTCTCCTCATCTCAGTCCTAAATGTCCTACCCCATATCCTGAGACTGTGACCCCTCATTCGAGACCCCCCAGCCAGGGGAAACATCCTCCCTGCATCCAGTCTGTTCTGATGAAGAAGTATCTACGCCCAGAATGTTGGCTCGCCTTTTCTCGTTACTGATGCTGATGGCCCTGCTGTATATTTTCAGCATGTTCTATTGTTCATTTTAATACAAACCGTGTGTTCGGGAAAGAAAGGCACGAATTCACATTTTCCATTTGTCACGCAAATGAGGGATGGAGCAAATCTACTTTTGTGGATCAGTGAACAATCAGGCAATTGAAAAATAACCGGAACGAGCCCTGTCCATTCTGGACACACAGCTCCTTCTTCTGTAAGAGTTTCCCACAACCTCCCTATCCAGCTGGAAACCCGGAACGATTTCCCTCTTCAGTGCCGGAGCATAAAATCTCGAGGGAGCACAAGCCCTTAACACACATTCAGGCGCCTCTTGTCCCACCAATGGGCAGGAAATCTGGTGGTGGGCCTCCTAGTTTTTAACCCTTGCACCAAATGTGACTGAAGAATGGTGCGCATCCAAATAATAAGCCCTGCTGGCTACTTTCAGCCTTCTAGGGACATCGGAACAGGAGGAGGCCATTCAGCCCCTCGAGCCTATTCCGTCATTCAGTGAGATCATGGCTGATCTGTGACCTAACTCCATATTCCCGCCTTTGCCCCGTATCCCTTAATACCTTTGGTTAACAAAAAGCTATCAATCTCCGATTTAAAATTAACAACTGATCCGGCATCAATTGCCGTTTGCGGAAGAGAGTTCCAAACTCCTACCACCCTTTGTGTGTAGAAGTGTTTCCTAATTTCACTCCTGAAAGGTCTGGCTCTAATTTTTAGACTTTGCCCCCGAGTCCTAAACTCCCCAACCAGCGGAAATAGTTTCTCTCTATCTACCCTATCTGTTCCCCTTAATATCCTGAAAACTTCGATCAAATCACCCCTTAACCTTCTAAATTCCAGGGAATACAACCCGAGCTTGTGTAATCTCTCCTCGTAACTTAACCCCTGGAGTCTGCTCTTAGTCTGAAAACATTTGCTAGCGTTTGAGAATGAATTTGTATCTAAAATATCCTACAGTGTAACTACGGCCCCCCAGATGTGTATTTAGGGTTCCAGTACTGCTTTGTCAGGTCTCCTTAAGAAATAGATTAACAGAAAGCCTGGTTTCAAGCATTTAACTAGCTGAGAGACAGAACAATTCTGAAACAAGCTCGAATGTGTCCTTCAAAAGGGACTTGAATGTGCTGCTTTAATGATTTGAGTTCTCCCATCCTTTGAAAAGATGCAGAACTTTCCTAACTTTCCTAATGATATTGAACCTGGACCAGCCCTAGTAACACGAGCTTTGGGTGTCTTCGGGTGTTCTTGTATCTGCTGGCTGGTGAAATCTCACCTCTTTGCCTGGGGCTGGAGCAGTCCATCAACCCTTCCCACAGAGATGTGCTGTGGTCCGTCCCTGTCCTGGGCAACTCCGGCAGTCTAGGGCGAGTCCTCGAAGGTACCTGGGGCTGGCAATCCTATGCTGAAGATTAAACAGCCCCTATCCTGAGCCATGTAAAGGACGCCAGACAACAATCCAGTCACGCCTGATCCCAAATTCCTCTTGATTGGCTTATTTCAGACCCAAGCAATCAAGTAGACACGCCAACAATAAAATACCCAGGATTAATTACATGAACTGTCCCCCAAACTGTTCTTTTCAAAAGGATCAATTTTAATTCCACAAATACTGTAAAGAAAAGAAAAATAACATGCCATGAACGCAATAGACGATTCTGTAATGATACCAACTTTTCATTTTGAAGGCATCTTTTCTTCTTCTCCCCTCCTAAACCCAACTGAGGCGTAACTCCAGTCAGTGGATAAGAAAGATCTAACCGACAAACATGGCTAACGAAGTTGTCCATGCTTTGCCTTGATTGAGCCAACAGGGGGCATGTGCTAGTCCTGTTGGGATGCCCTACTCCCAACCGATCACCCTTCTCCCGATAATTTGAACTGCGCTGGGAGAAAATGCTCACCTTCTGGAGAAAGCCCCAGTGTGAATGAGAGTTGGTCTGGAGCTCGAGTCTCCAAATTGGCGGTGCAACAGTCTTGGCACATCCGCAGTTCCATCAGGCACCTGTCTTAGCGTGCACGTACGTGACAACCCTGGAGTCGGCGCTAAATTATCTCACTTCACACCGGCGTTAGAGTTAAGAATTTGCCCTCCCAGTTGTAGAGCTTCAACAAGCGGGTGTGCGTATCAGGAAGTCAGAAATTTTCTGTTCATATTCTGTCCAAATTCCAGATATGTAGTCCCAACGCGCAAATATCTGCTCCAAGAGTGTAAATTATTGAAATCTACCCCGTAGTGTAAAGGCAGCCTCAATCCTAGAGTGAGTCTGGAGTGATACTGAATCAAAGTAGGGGGGCGAAGCTTGGTGGAGGAGGGAGTACCCACTAGGCTTAGCCCTACATTCAGTAGGTAGGGTAGCCTCGTCATTTACCATATCGGACAAGGACCCCTGAAGTCGTGAGTTCAAATCCCACCGTGGTAACTTGTGAAATTGAATTCAATGAGCGTAATTTGTGAGCTAGAATCCTAGAATGGAGACAGCACAGAAGGAGGCCATTCGGCCTGTCGAGTCCCGTGCAGGCTCTCTGCAAGAACACCTCAGCTAGTCCCACTCCCCCGCCCTTTCCCCGTAGCCCTGCAAAAAAAAAAATGTTTTCCTTCAGGTACTTATCCAGTTCCCGTTTGAAAGTTGGTACCAGAAGAGCGATGAAAGCTACCAGACTGTAAATTCAAAATAAAGCAAATGTTGCAGGGAAGGGATCCTACCTGGTCGGGCCTACATGTGACTCCTGTCTCATAAGAACATAAGACGTAGGAGTAGGAGCAGGAGTCGGTCATTCGGCCCCTCGAGCCTGCTCCGCCATTCAACAAGATCATGGCTGATCTGATCTTGGCCTCAACTCCACTTCCCTGCCCGTTCCCCATAACCCTTGACTCCCTTACCTTTCAAAAATCTGTCTATCTCCACCTTAAATATATTCAGTGACCCAGCCTCCACAGCTCTCTGGGGAAGAGAATTCCAAAGATTCACGACCCTCTGAGAGAAGAAATTCCTCCTCATTTCCGTTTTAAAAGGGTGCCCCCTTATTCTGAAATTATGCCCCCTAGTTCTAGATTCCCCCACGAGAGGAAACATCCTCTCTGCATCTACCCTGTCAAGCCCCTTCAGAATCTTATATGTTTCATTAAGATCCCCTCTCATTCTTCTAAACTCCAATGACTATAGGCCCAACCTGCCCAACCTTTCTTCATAAGACAACCCCCTCATCTCCGGAATCAACCTCGTGAACCTTCTCTGAACTGCCTCCAATGCAAGTATATCCTTCCTTAAGTAAGGAGACCAAAACTGTACACAGTACTCCAGGTTTGGTCTCACCAACGCCCTGTACAGTTGTAACAGGACTTCCCTACTTTTATACTCCATCCCCCTTTGCAATAAAGGCCAACACTCCATTTGCCTTCCTAATTACTTACTTCAAGCTTGGCGGTTGGACTCTTAATGCCCTTGGGGCACCCAAAGATGGGCAGCAATACTAGCTCGTCAGTGTTGCCCACATCTCTCAAAATGGGGAAAAGAAAAGCTCTCTCAAGTTTCCTGTTGATGTGAATGAGAAACCACTTCATATCGGTGGGTAAATGTAACTCTCGGCGACGTCTCCAAATCCTTAAACGCCGCCACGCCATCTTAAAAGTCTTTCTGATCTGTTGGCTCGAGACGTGATTCCTGTTTTTTAAGTTTTTTAAGGAAAATTATTATGGCAAATTTTTCACAGTGTAGGTCACAACGAGGTCATCGGTGTGTGTCGTGTGGGGAATGATGCGGAACGCCTGGGGCGTGACCACTGGAATGAAATGCTCAGCTATCCACGCAAGCCTATAGCACACTGGCACCAACTGGCCGAGGTAAGCACTAATGATTGCATTCACTCAGCTGCGACAGGTTCAGAACCGTGCCAATGAATCATCCGAGGCAGCTGTCTGCGTACGTGGGCCACATCGAGTCGCGCCATGCGGCCTTGGGGGGGGGGGCCGAGGTAGATTGGGGTAGAAACTGGACTGGAGTGCGCTGCACGTGTTTTTTTTTTGTGGGGGGGGGGGTAAAATGGGTGCAACGGGGCCCAGTTTCGAGGGGGGGGGGGACCCGCGCCCTGCGCCCCAACAACGCCTGATAAACGTCCAATCCA
The DNA here is from genome assembly GCA_030390025.1 of Squalus acanthias. Classification (NCBI taxonomy): domain Eukaryota; kingdom Metazoa; phylum Chordata; class Chondrichthyes; order Squaliformes; family Squalidae; genus Squalus; species Squalus acanthias. The sequence continues at coordinate 6,516,888 of CM059434.1, read as the reverse complement.
AAAATTGGGTCGGGCCATTTGTCGGGCGTCCGAGGGCAGCCGCCTAAAGAAGGCGTTAGGCCCCCATGGCATATGCTAATGAGACCCAATGACTGTTTTAGAACTTAAGAAACAGGAGCAGGAGTCGGCCATTCGGCCCCTCGAGCCTGCTCCGCCATTTAATGAGATCATGGCTGATCCGATTTTGGCCTCAACTCCACTTTCCTGCCCGTTCCCCATAACCCTGGACTCCCCTGTTGCTCAAAAATCTGTCTATCTCAACCTTGAATATATTCAATGGCTCAGCTTCCACAGCTCTCTGGGGTAAAGAATTCCAAAGATTCACGACCCTCTGAGCGAAGAAATTCCTCTTCATCTCCGTCTAAAATGGGCGACCCCTTAGTCTGAGACTATGCCCCCTAGTTCTAGATTCCCCCACAAGACCCCTCAGTCAAATTGGGCTGCCCTTAGCGGGCCTGCTCGGCCATGGATTTCTAGACAAGGATGCAGCCTAGCCATCGAAAAGGTGAGTTTAATTTATATATTTTTTACTTGAAATTCACGTGGAGTCAGGAGGAAATCTGGCTCCACAGCACTCCTGCTGCCCGTGATCGGAGCCCCCCACCCCTCCCGGTGTGTCCCCCTCAGCACTTGTCTTCCTTTCACAAGATGGGCCAGCGGCCTGTGGAAGTGCGACAGCGGCCGGCAACCTGCCTAAGTTATTGAAGTGAGGCCCAATTTTGGGCCTCCTGCCAGGGCAGCACCGATTCAGGGCCCGAAGATGGGCCCAAACAAATTTCTCCCCCTTAAAGTTCAAGTCCCTGTTCCCATTAGATACCGTATACCTCAGCTGTGGTCACTAATAAAATCTTTGGCGTTCTCACCCCTGGGGCATTAGCGCTAAGAACCGGCTTGTCCAAGCCTTCGGAGCCGAAAAATTAAAATAAACTAGTAATTGATGAATATAAATCCAAATAGAGCTGAGTTGCCTGGGTCTCGAGGGCTGGATTTCCAGGGCTCGTGGTCCGTTGCACCCTTGGGACCCAAGCTGGGGGTATCTCTCATCTAAGAACTGAAGACTTTCAAGGTAGCACAACTGTGGAAATTTCTTCACTCAGAGGGGGGTGAATCTTTGGAATTCTCTGCCCCAGAGGGCTGTGGAGGCTCCGTCGTTGAGTATCTTCAAGGCTGAGACAGACAGATTTTTGGACTCTAGGGGAATCAAGGGATATGGGGATCGGGCGGGAAAGTGGAGTTGAGGTCGAAGATCAGCCATGATCTTACTGAAACTCAAGGGGCCGTATGGCCTACTTCTAATTCTTACTGTTCTTTAAATCACTTCTGATCAATTAAACTTGCTGTTACTTGCAAACAATCTGTTAAACTCTTTATTTTGACCAGATGTGAAATTACAGCCTTCACAGCTTATCGTAGAATCTTACAGCACAGAAGGAGGCCATTCGGCCCATCGTGCCTGTGCCGGCTCTTTGAAAGAGCTCTCCAATTAGTCCCACTCCCCCCTGTTCTTTCCCCATAGCCCTGTGAATGTTTCCTTTTCAAGTATTTATCCAATTCCCTTTTGAAAGTTACTATTGAATCTGCTTCTACCGCCCTTTCAGGCAGCGCGTTCCAGATCACAACAACTCGCTGCGTAAAGAAAAATAAATCTTCCCACCTCCCATACAAAGGCGAATGGAAGAAATCCAAAATATAAACTCAAAATGCTGGAAATACTCAGCAGGTCAGACAACACCTGTGGAGAAACGGAGTTAACGGCCGCGATTTCCCCTACCTCAGCGGGTCCGTAGCGGGCGACGTCGGTGGCGGGTCCCGACCCCGCTGCTGGCTCCATCCCGCTGTGTGAAATGATTTTACATTGATTGGGCTTGTTAAGCTCGCCTAGTGCATTTGCCAGCCAATTGAAGGAAGCGGGTCTGGTGATGTCATTTAATGACACGTCATCAGCCAGTTTCCTTAAAGAGACCATGCGCAAATTGATTTTGACTGTTGTGCTGTCAGTGTTCTACAGCATTGAGGTGCTGCAAACACTGACAAGCACCGCACAAAGGTGCACGGCTGCACCCAGGCTCTCCCATGACTCCCTCCATATGCTTATGGAGGGAGTCACCGCACGCAGTGAGATCCTCTTCCCTTTCAATGGGCAGAAGAGACCTCCCCAGGAAACCAACGCACCTTTGAAAGTGACTTAGTGAGCTGCACATTGCACAGGAGGGCACAAGCAGGGATGTCGTTAGGAGGACCAGGCTGCAGTGTCGCAAACCTTTCAATGATCTCAGTAGATCACGAAACGTTACTGCAAAGCCACACTCAACCTCATGTGCCACTCAACACATCCCTGTCACTCTGCCTTCCCTACCCAACTCCTGTACATCCTTACTCACACCAACTTACCTTGCACCTCCACCCATCCCTCTCTATCTACATTATCACTTCCCCATCTCACTAGCTACCCTCACACTCACCCTCATCCTACTGCAAGCATACCAACTAACAACACACAAGGGTTTCTGTTAATGTGCTGTCAAGCATTGAAACCTTTATTTTCAACACTTTGCATTCTTGACAGATCTATGTGCACCTTTGAAAGTGACTTGCAGTGAATGGTGAGACATAACGGTACCCCCCCCCCCCCCCCCCACCCGCAATGGTGATGAGTGTGAAAGGAATGGCTTGGGCATTGTAGGGATGCTTTATGGTGTTGGTGTGGGGTGGTGCCAACCTGGCGCATCATGTGGCAGCCAGGGTGTGCAGCATCAAGTGAAGTAAATCTGGACATGGTGATGCCATCGCTGGCCTCCCGGGCAGCAATGTGCTCGGGTGCTGATGCCCTGTGTCCAGTGCAGCATCAGTTGATTGCGGAGAAGGTTGGTGTTGTTGTTTGTGCTGCTGGTGTGCCTGGTGCTGCTGGTGTTGGGGCTGAGCGTGGTGGGATTCTGAGGACTAAGGTGAGATAGTTTCAAGGCACCGATGCTGATGGAATAGATGGCTGGTGAGGTTGAGATGACAGAAGTGATCTGTCAATGGTGAGAGAGGTTGTTCCAATGAGGTGACACAGGATAGAGAGTTTGCTCCAAACACTTGCAATCTGCATAAAGCTCAATCTGTCTTCCAAATGCAGTAAGCAACAGCTTCTGAGCTTGGAAAGTGAACAGCTGTGAGATGGGAGCTTTTATAGCACATTTGCAGCTGTCAAGTAATGAGATGATTCCATGGTCATACAACTCCCGACGTCCTTACCTGACGTGATCCCCGAGCAGTGTGGACCCTGTGGACGACCTCATAAAATGGTACGGTGATCTCAAAATACTTTTTAATGGACTGTTAACAAGGTCATAATGACCTGAATTGCCTCCCCCGCCGCTGCGTGTCGGGTCTGTTCAGCGTTGACAGACCCGATATCTGGGAAAGTTGTGTGGCGGCGGGTTGACAGCGGGGTCCCGACCCGCTGTTAAAAAAAAACATTTTCACACCCGACCCGCCACCAAAAGCATCCTGACCCCCGAAAATTTCCCCTCAGTTCTGTGACCTTTCATCAGACGTCCTTCTCATCTCCCCTCTGGTTCTTTTGCCAATTATCGTAATTCTGTGCCCTCTGCTTACTGACCCTCCTGCCAGTGGAAACAGTTTCTCCTTTTTTTACTCTATCAAAACCCTTCATAATTTTGAACACCTCTATTAAATCTCCACTTAACCTTCTCTGCTTTAAGGAGAACAATCCCAGCTTCTCCAGTCTTTCCACATTAACTGAACTTTCTCATCCCTGGCACCATTCCAGTAAATCTCCTCTGCACCCTCTCCAATGCCTTGACATCCTTCCTAAAGCGCGGTGCCCAGAATTGGACTCAATACTCCAGCTGGGGCCCAACCAGTGTTTTATAAAGGCTCAGTGGATAACCTCCTTGTATTTGTACTCTGTGCCTTGATTTACAAAGCCAAGGTCCCGTATGCTTTTTTTTAAACAGCCTTCTCAACACATCCAGCCATCTTGTTCACTTTCAGTTGAACCTCCTCCCCTTATCACAGCCACCAACGCTGAGAGTTGTAAGGGAATTTATATCGAATCCAATTTGACCATTCTCTAAACACAGTATGAAGCCACCAGCTCTGAAATTGTCTGTTTCCTCATCCCATTCATTTGAAGCACTTACCCTGAATTGCATTTCATTCAAATGGTGCACTTTAGGCAGTAGTGATCACTTCTTATGATGGTCATTGGGGGGACCTTCGATACTATTTTTCTTGGCCTGTCTTATGACAACTACTTGTAAATGACAGATAATCCGGTGTGGGGTGGGGCTGGAGGTGGGGGGCGGGGGGTGGAGATGGGGGTGTGTTGAGGGAGGTGGGGTGGGACGAGATGGGGATGGGGTTGGGGGTGGGGTGGGGGTGGGGTTGGGGGTGGGGTGGGGGGGTGGGGTTGGAGGTGGGGGTGGGGTGGGGGTGGGGTGGGGTGGGGGTGGGGGTGGGGTGGGGGTGGGGGGGTGGGGTTGGAGGTGTGGGGTGGGGTGGGGGTGGGGGGTGGGGTTGGAGGTGTGGGGTGGGGTTGGAGGTTGGGGTTGGAGGTGTGGGGTGGGGTGGGGTTGGAGGTGGGGTGGGGGGTGGGGGTGGGGTGGGGGGTGGGGTTGGAGGTGGGGGGTGGGGGGTAGGGTTGGAGGTGGGGGGTGGGGTGGGGGGTGGGGTTGGAGGTGGGGGGGTGCGGTGGGGTTGGAGGTGGGGTTGGAGGTGGGGGGTGCGGTGGGGGGTGCGGTGGGGTTGGAGGTGGGGGGTGCGGTGGGGTTGGAGGTGGGGTTGGAGGTGGGGGGTGGGGTGGGGTTGGAGGTGGGGTTGGAGGTGGGGGGTGGGGTGGGGTTGGAGGTGGGGGGTGCGGTGGGGTTGGAGGTGGGGTTGGAGGTGGGGGGTGGGGTGGGGTTGGAGGTGGGGGGTGCGGTGGGGTTGGAGGTGGGGTTGGAGGTGGGGGGTGGGGTGGGGTTGGAGGTGGGGGGTGGGGTGGGGTTGGAGGTGGGGGGTGCGGTGGGGTTGGAGGTGGGGTTGGAGGTGGGGTTGGAGGTGGGGTTGGAGGTGGGGGGTGCGGTGGGGTTGGAGGTGGGGTTGGAGGTGGGGTTGGAGGTGGGGGTGCGGTGGGTTTGGAGGTGGGGTTGGAGGTGGGGGGTGCGGTGGGGTTGGAGGTGGGGGGTGCGGTGGGGTTGGAGGTGGGGGGTGCGGTGGGGTTGGAGGTGGGGGGTGCGGTGGGGTTGGAGGTGGGGGGTGTGGTGGGGTTGGAGGTGGGGTTGGAGGTGGGGGGTGCGGTGGGGTTGGAGGTGGGGGGTGCGGTGGGGTTGGAGGTGGGGTTGGAGGTGGGGGGTGCGGTGGGGGGTGCGGTGGGGTTGGAGGTGGGGGGTGCGGTGGGGGGTGCGGTGGGGTTGGAGGTGGGGGGTGCGGTGGGGTTGGAGGTGGGGGGTGCGGTGGGGTTGGAGGTGGGGTTGGAGGTGGGGGGTGCGGTGGGGTTGGAGGTGGGGGGTGCGGTGGGGTTGGAGGTGGGGGGTGCGGTGGGGGTTGGAGGTGGGGGGTGCGGTGGGGTTGGAGGTGGGGGGTGCGGTGGGGTTGGAGGTGGGGGGTGGGGTGGGGTTGGAGGTGGGGGGTGCGGTGGGGTTGGAGGTGGGGTTGGAGGTGGGGGGTGGGGTGGGGTTGGAGGTGGGGGGTGCGGTGGGGTTGGAGGTGGGGTTGGAGGTGGGGGGTGGGGTGGGGTTGGAGGTGGGGGGTGGGGTGGGGTTGGAGGTGGGGGGTGCGGTGGGGTTGGAGGTGGGGTTGGAGGTGGGGTTGGAGGTGGGGTTGGAGGTGGGGGGTGCGGTGGGGTTGGAGGTGGGGTTGGAGGTGGGGTTGGAGGTGGGGGGTGCGGTGGGTTTGGAGGTGGGGTTGGAGGTGGGGGGTGCGGAGGGGTTGGAGGTGGGGGGTGCGGTGGGGTTGGAGGTGGGGGGTGCGGTGGGGTTGGAGGTGGGGGGTGCGGTGGGGTTGGAGGTGGGGGGTGTGGTGGGGTTGGAGGTGGGGTTGGAGGTGGGGGGTGCGGTGGGGTTGGAGGTGGGGGGTGCGGTGGGGTTGGAGGTGGGGTTGGAGGTGGGGGGTGCGGTGGGGGGTGCGGTGGGGTTGGAGGTGGGGGGTGCGGTGGGGGGTGCGGTGGGGTTGGAGGTGGGGGGTGCGGTGGGGTTGGAGGTGGGGGGTGCGGTGGGGTTGGAGGTGGGGTTGGAGGTGGGGGGTGCGGTGGGGTTGGAGGTGGGGGGTGCGGTGGGGTTGGAGGTGGGGGGTGCGGTGGGGTTGGAGGTGGGGGGTGCAGTGGGGGTGCGGTGGGGTTGGAGGTGGGGGGTGCGGTGGGGTTGGAGGTGGGGGGTGCGGTGGGAGGGAAGTGGGGTTGGAGGTGGGGGGTGCGGTGGGGTTGGAGGTGGGGTTGGAGGTGGGGTTGGAGGTGGGGGGTGCGGTGGAGGCGGGGTAGAGGAACACTTCAGAATCTCCTCGTTTATTTTCTCACTTAGAGACTCCTACTTGAATTTTGAGGTGGGAAGCTAGGGGCCTTTTTTTTTTAAATTCCAATTTAATGCAATTAATGATTCCCGATTCAGAGACATCTGCCGTGTGTTATAGAAGCAGAAGAAGAAGCAGAAGAAAGACTTGCATTTCTACAGCACCTTTCAGGACCTCAGGACATCTCAAAGCGCTTTACAGCCAATGAAGTACTTTTTGAAGTGTAGTCACTGTTGTAATGTGGGAAACGTGGCAGCCAATTTGCGCACAGCAAGCTCCCACAAACAGCAATGTGACAAATGACCAGATAATCTGTTTTTGTTATGCTGATTGAGGGATAAATATTGAAAAGGACACCGGGGGATATCTCCCCTGCTCTTCTTTGAAATAGTGCCATGGGATCTTTTACATCCACCTGAGAGAGCAGACGGGGCCTCGGTTTAACGTCTCATCCAAAAGACAGCACCTCTGACAGTGCAGCACTCCCTCAGCACTGCACTGAAGTGTCAACCTGGATTTTGTGCTCAAGTCTCTGGAGTGGGACTTGAACCCATAACCTTCTGACTCAGAGGCGAGAGAGAGAGAGTGCTGCCCACCGAGCCACGAGCTGACAGTGGAGGTGGCTGTTCCTCCTCTTGTGCTTCCTGAGGGTGTCATTTCATGCCATCGTTTCCCATCGACGCTGCAGTTACAGTGTCAACGTCGCCTTGAATCTGGAGTCAGGACCTAAAGTGAAACCAGAATAAAGTGGAATGAGCTCTCCCCCCGCCCCCGGGAGGACGGAGTCTCGCTCTCCTTCATCTCGGAGTGGGTTTGAGCCTTCCCTCCCATCTCATGCTCCAGGTTTAGCATCAGTTCGAAGCCGTTTCCGATTCGCAAAGATGCTAAACTTTTGGAATGTGAAAGACCAAGACTTTCTGCCTAATCAATATCCATGAGACTTGTTTTTCATATATTAAAAAAAAGCGTTCCGTTGACTAGTTTTATTTTCTAATTTTAATGCACCGTTGAGAGATCTCATTAAACAAAAATAATTTATTATTCTCTCCATCCGAATATTTAACCATCCTAACTGGTCTGTAAAATACTGAGAATTTGCCAGATGACATCTAATGAAGCATTAAATAAAGTAATCTAATTTAAATACATTTATTTTAGAAGATCAAAACCCATGCATTATTGAAATGTGCGCAACATTATAAAAGGTATAATAACATTTAGAGGGACTTTACTGGGTGGAAAATAGAAAGTTACTCAATGAATATCCATATGCCGTCTGTTTCAAATGGCAATTCATCCCAAATGGCTTTTATATAGAATTACATTTTCACTGCATCACATCTTTCCTTATTTCCACCTCCGTAACATCGCCCGTCTCTGCCCCTGCCTCAGCTCATCCGCTGCTGAAACCCTCATCTGTGCCTTTGTTACCTCCAGACTTGACTATTCCAACACTCTCCTGGCCGGCCTCCCACATTCCACCCTACATAAACTTGAGGTCATCCAAAACTCTGCTGCCCGTGTCCTAACTCGCACCAAGTCCCGTTCGCCCATCATCCCTGTGCTCGCTGACCTACATTGGCTCCCGGTTAAGCAACGCCTCGATTTTAAAAATTCTCATCCTTGTTTTCAAATCCCTCCGTGGCCTCGCCCCCTCCCTATCTCTAATCTCCTCCAGCCCCACAACCCTCCGAGATATCTGCGCTGCTCTAATTCTGGCCTCATGAGAATCCCTGATTTTAATCGCTCCACCATTGGTGGCCGTGCCTTCAGCTGCCTGGGCCCTAAGCTCTGGAATTCCCTCCCTAAACCTCTCTTTCCTCCTTTTAAGACGCTAATTAAAACCTACCTCTTTGACCAAGCTTTTGGTCACTGTCCTAATATCCCCTTATGTGGCTCGGTGTCAAATTTTGTTTGATAATCGCTCCTGTGAAGTGCCTTGGGATGATTTACGATGTTAAAGGCGCTATATAAATAAAGGTTGTTTTTTGTTGTTAAGTGGTTTTGATTTGTTATAAATTCCCTTCTATCCTTCAGTGCCATGAGTAAGTTCAGTGATGGACGGTTCATCTCTAACACACAGCATGTTATGGAACTTAATTTGTCATAAAGATATGCAAATAACTGAGGAGTACTGTGCACAGTTCTGGTCTCCATATTACAAAAGGGATATAGAGGCACTGGAGACAGTGCAAAAAATATTTACAAGGATGATACCAGAACTGAGAGGTTATACCTATCAGGAAAGATAGAACAGGCTGGGGCTCTTTTCTCTAGAAAAAGAAGGCTGAGGGATGACCTGATAGAGGTCTTTAAAATTATGAAGGGGTTCGATAGGGTAGACGTAGAGAAGATGTTTCCACTTGTGGGAGAGACCAGAACTAGGGGCCATCAATATAAGACAGTCACTAATAAATCCAATAGGGAATTCAGGAGAAACTTCTTTACCCAGAGAGTGGTGAGAATGTGGAACTCGCTACCACAGGGAGTGGTTGAGGCGAATAGCATCGATGCATTTAAGGGGAAGCTGGATAAACACATGAGGGAGAAAGGAATAGAAGGATATGCTGATCGGGTGAGATGAAGAGGGGGGGGAGGAGGCTCGTGTGGAGCATAAACACCGGCACGGACCAGTTGGGCCGAATGGCCTGTTCCTGTCCTGTAAATTCTTCAGAATTCTCTGTAAAGGATTTACTTGCTAATATTTGCAGATGTTAGCTGTACTTTCGGTGCAGTTTTCCTTAAAAAGGCCAACTCTGGTATTGAAATTATTATAGAAATTAGTATGAGTGACAGAAGCAAACACTTCATGGGCCGTATTTTCCGATCGGAGGCTTGCTGCATGCGGAGGCCTCCGATCTGGAAAAAGTCTACGGACTTACCTGAGGGCTCCCGAGGTGCGTATACTTCCGCTGCTGGGCCTCTCCAACTCGAAATGCGCAGGGCCCACGTATCCATATCTCGTCCACGTATTTCCATGGATTGGAGGGTAGCTAATGTTACCCCACTATTTAAAAAAGGTGGGAGAGAGAAAACGGGGAATTATAGACCGGTAAGCCTGACATCGGTAGTGGGCAAAATGCTAGAGTCCATTATAAAAGATGTAATAGCAGAGCACTTGGAAAACAGTGACAGGATCGGACAAAGTCAACATGGATTTACAAAAGGTAAATCATGCTTGACTAATCTACTGGAATTTTTTGAGGATGTAACTGGTAGAATAGATAAGGGAGAACCAGTGGATGTGGTGTATTTGGACTTTCAGAAGGCTTTCGATAAGGTCCCTGCATAAGAGATTGGCGTGCAAAGTTAAAGCACATGGGATTGGGGGTAAGGTACTGTCTTGGATAGAGAACTGGTTGGCAGACAGGAAGCAAAGAGTTGGAATAAACGGGTCTTTTTCCAAGTGGCAGGCAGTGACTAGTGGGGTACCACAGGGATCGGTGCTAGGACCCCAGTTATTCACAATATATATTAATGATCTAGACGAGGGAACTAGATGTAATATCTCCAAGTTTGCAGACGACACAAAGCTGGGTGGGCGTGTGTGTTGTGAGGAGGATGCAGAGAAACTCCAGTATGATTTGGACAAGTTGGGTGATTGGGCAGATGCATGGCAGATGCAGTATAATGTGGAAAAATGTGAGGTTATCCACTTTGGTGGCAAAAACAGGAAGGCAGATTATTATCTGAACGGCAATAGATTGGGAAAAGGGAAAGGGAATTCTCTACCACAGAAGGCAGTTGAGGCCAATTCATTAAGACCTGGGAGTCCTTGTGCACCAGTCGTTGAAGGTAAGCATGCAGGTGCAGCAGGCGGTTAAGAAGGCAAATGGTATGTTGGCCTTCATAGCGAGAGGATTCGAGTACAGGAGCAAGGATGTCTTGCTGCAGTTGTACAAGGCCTTGGTGAGACCACACCTTGAGTATTGTGTGCAGTTTTGGTCGCCTTATCTGAGGAAGGATGTTCTTGCCATGGAGAGAGTGCAGCGAAGATTCACCAGACTGATACCTGGGATGGCAGGAATGACGTATGAAGAGAGATTGGGTCGATTGGGCTTGTATTCACTAGAGTTTAGAAGAATGAGAGGGGATCTCATTGAAACTTATAAAATTCTAACAGGACTAGACAGACTAGATGCAGGAAGGATGTTCCCGATGGTCGGGGAGTCCAGAACCAGGGGTCACAGTCTAAGGATAAGGGGTAAGCCATTTAGGACTGAGATGAGGAGGAATTTCTTCACCCAGAGAGTGGTGAACCTGTGGAATTCTCTACCACAGAAGGCAGTTGAGGCCAATTCATTAAATATATTCAAGAAGGAGATAGATATATTTCTTAAGGCTAAAGGGATCAAGGGATATGGGGAGAAAGCAGGGACAGGGTACTGAATTTGGATGATCAGCCATGATCTCATCAAATGGCGGAGCAGGCTCGAGGGGCCGAATGGCCTACTCCTGCTCCTATCTTCTATGTTTCTATCCCAGAGGCGCAGGCGGTTCGCAGCGTCCCTGGGGTCACGTGAGCCATGGGGAGCCAATAGGAGAAGGGAATCTCCTTTCATACACTTGACAGATAGACCTGTCAAATATATGAATGGAGATCACCCCAAAAACACTAAAACATTAAATAATTATTTTTTTAAATCACATTTTTAAAATGAGTTGAAATTGCAATAAATTAAATATTTTAAATAAAAATTTAATTTTTTTTAAAAGATAATTAAAGTTTTTTACGGGGCTAAAAATAAACTTACCTTTTTTTAAAGTATTTTTAAATGATAAATGAGTGAAAACTTTTTTTTACTTTTTTTCAACTCTTATGCTGGTAAAAGCAGGCCTTACTGCTTTTACCAGGCGTAAGATTTCTAAGGGTTTTCTGCGGGCGGAGGTTCTCCAGAAAGCGGAACTATCCGCCCGCAGAGGCCCTTCTCCCGAGCAGGCGGAGGATCTGTCGAGCATTCTTGACAGATTGGAAATGCCGGTTTTCAGCGCGTGCGCTTCGCATGCCTGAAACCGGCATTTCCGATGTCCCTACGGGTGTGTACACAGCGCGTACCCACCCGTAGGGATCGGAATATACGGCCAGAACTATTCGTGTGACATTCCAGAGAGATCCAGGGATTCTGAAAGATGGATCTTTGGTGGTTATAGGTAGAGGAGGCCATAAAAAAGCAAAATAGGATTCTGGGTTTTTAACACATTGCGTTGAATATGAAACAAGGAAGTGATGTTGAATTTTATCAGACTTTGGTTACAACAACAACAACTTGTATTTATATAGCACCTTTAATGTAGTAAAACGTCCCAAGGTGCTTCACAGGAGTGTTATCAGACAATAATTGACACCAAGCTACACAAGGAGATGTTAGGACAGGTGAGGTCACAGAGGTAGGTTCTAAGGAGCATCTTAAAGGAGGAGAGAGAGGTAGAGAGGCGGAGAGGTTTAGGGAGGGAATTCCAGCGCTTAGGGCCCAGGCAACAGAAGGCACGGCTGCCAATGGTTGAGCGATTAAAATCAGGGATGCTCAAGAGGCCAGAATTAAAGGAGCGCAGATATCTCACGTGGTTGTGGGGCTGAAGAAGATTACAGAGGTAGGGAGGGGGCGAGGCCATGGAGGGATTTGAAAACAAGGATGAGAATTTTGAAATCAAGGCGTTGCTTAACCGGGAGCCAATGTAGGTCAGCGATGGATGATGGGTGAATTGGACTTGGTGCGAGTTTGGACACAGGCAGCCAAGTTTTGGATGACCTCAACTTTACGTAGGGTAGAATGTGGGAGACCAGCCAGGAGTGCGTTGGAATAGTCAAGTCTAGAGGTAACAAAGGCATGGATGATGGTTTCAGCAGCAGATGAGCTGAGGCAGGGGCAGAGATAGGCAATGTTACGGAGGGGGAAATAGGTGGTCTTGGTTATGCCGTGGACGTGTGGTTGGAAGCTCATTCCAGGGTCAAATATGACACCAAAGTTGCGAACAGTGTGGTTCAGCCTCAGACAGATGCTAGGGAGAGGGATGGAATCAGTGGCTAGGGAACGGAGTTTGTGGGGCGGGACCCGAAAACAATGGCTTCGTTTTTCCCAATATTTAATATCCCAATATTTAGGCCACAGTTGGAATATTGTGCACAGTTCTGAGCACCTCATTATAAGATGGATATTCGGGCTATGGAAAGGGAACAGCGAGGGGTCACTAGAATGACACCAGGAATGAGAACTTATAATTATGAAGAGAGGCACGGATATTGTGGCATCTTTCACTGGAATAGAGAAGATTAATGGGGGGGGGAGGTGAATTTAATAAAGGATTTCAAAATTATGAAAGGTTTTGAGAGGGTAAATAGTGAATTATGGGTCCCACTACTTGGTGGATCAGTAACAAGGTGGCACAGATTGAGGATGATCACTCGTATAACAAAGGGGGGGATGGGGGGGGAGAATTGAGAAGACATTTTATCTCGTATAGGATAATCCTGACGAAGGCCACAGACCTGATACGTTAACTCTGTTTCTCGCTCCACGGATGCTGCCTGGCCTGCTGAGTGTTTCCAGCATTTTGTTTGAGAAGAAATATAAAAGGTTACAGGGAAGAAGACTGGTGTGTAGGATTTGAGCCGATAACGCCAACTGAAGAGCTAGCAGCAGCACGGGCATGATGGACTGAATGGCCTCCTTCTGTGTTTTAATTTCTATGATTCCTCCTCCTATTTTAATAGAAGTGTGAAGTCGCACAACACCAGGTTATAGTCCAACAGCTTTATTTGAAATCATAAGCTTTCGGAGCGCTGCTCCTTCGTCAGGTGAGCAGTCGAAGGAGCAGCGCTCCGAAAGCTTGTGATTTCAAATAAAGCTGTTGGACTATAACCTGGTGTTGTGCGACTTCTCATTTTTGTCCACCCCAGTCCAACACCGGCATCTCCGCATCATATTTTAATAGAGGCATTAACCAATTAACAGCGGCTTTAAAATGGCAGACAGACTAGCGTCATGCATATGAGTGGAACGTTGATGATACAGTTGTAGGCCTTTGTTGTGTCCCTGCGTGTCTGACCATCTGCATGTGTACTATGACCTCAGAGGGTCATGAATCTTTGGAATTCTCTGCCCCAGCGAGCTGTGGAGGCTGAGTCATTGAATATATTCAAGGCTGAGGGAGACAGATAATTGAACTTACAGGGGAGTCGAGGGTTATGGGGAACGGGCAGAAAAGTGGAGTTGAGGCCAAGATCAGATCAGCCATGATCTTATTGCACGGCGGCGCAGGCTCGAGGAGCCGAATGGCCGGCTCCTGCTCCTAATTCTTATGTTCTTATGATCATCTGAGCTTAACAAACGGCTGGACAAAGCCAGTCTAGTCTGTCCAGAAGTTCAGATCCTCAAGTACCGAACCAAATACTTTGTCATACAGGTTATTGTAGAGCCCATCTCCACTGAGCCTGTCTAACCTGGTGCCTTGAATGAAGGAATAGAAGTTGTAATGGAAGCTAAATAATGTTTTTCACCCACTGTGGCATGTGCTATAAAGCAACCAGCTTAGAATCACAGAATGATACAGCACAGAAGGAGGCCATTCGGCCCATCGTGCCTGTGCCGGCTCTTTGAAAGAGCTCTCCGATTAGTCCCACTCTACCCTGCTTCTTTCCCCAAAGTCACAGAATCACAGAATCCCCACAGTGCAGATAGAGGCCATTTCGGCCCATCGAGCCTGCACCGACACATATCCCACCCTATCCCCGTAACCCCACGTATTTAATCCCCCTAACACTAAGGGTCAATTTATCGTAGCCAAATCAACCTAACCCGCACATCTTTGGACTGTGGGAGGAAACCGGAGCACCCGGAGGAAACCCACGCAGACACTGGGAGAATGTGCAAACTCCACACAGACAGTCACCCGTGGCCGGATTCGAACCCAGGTCCCTGGCGCTGTGAGGCAACAGTGCTAACCACAGTGCAACAGTCCTGCAAATTTCTCCTTTTCAAGCTTTTATCCAATTAACCTTTTTTGAAAGTTACTATTGAATCTGCTTCCACCGCCCTTTCAGGCAGCGCATTTCAGATCACAACAACTCGCTGCGTAAAAAAATTCTCCTCATCTCCTCCACTGGCTCTTTTGCCAATGACCTTAAATCTGTGTCCTCTGGTTGCCGACGCACATACCAGTGGAAACTTGAATAGTGTAAAGCTTGAAAACTATCCACGAATGCAAATTTGACAATATATGCATATTTTCAATTAGTTCAATAATGATGAGGACGGTGAAGAAAATGAGTGTCAGTAGAGCAGCTGGATTTCCGAGTGAGTGAGCAAAGCTCGCGGAACATGGGCTCAATTCCAACCCACATGCCATTAATATATTGGTAGCTGTTAAGGTTCCAAAGTGCAGTGGGTTCAAACAGGCTCTTCACACAGCTTTGCCTTCAAAGACTCTGCTCAATGTCAATAGAATCTGCACTAATTAGGCAATCTGGCCCAGGCTGCTCAGAAAATAGAACGAGTCACATAAGAACATAAGAAATAGGAGCAGGAGTCGGCCATTCGGTCCCTCGAGCCTGCTCCGCCATTCAATAAGGTTATGGCTGATCTTCGACCTCAACTCCACTTTCCTGCACTATCCCAATATCCCTTGATTCCCCTAGAGTCCAAAAATCTATCGATCTCAGCCTTGAATATACTCAACGACTGAGCCTCCACAGCCCTCTGTGGTAGAGAATTCTAAAGATTCACGACCCTCTGAGTGAAGAAATTCCTCCTCATCTCAGTCCTAAATGGCCGACCCCTTATTCTGAGACTGTGACCCCTAGTTCTAGACTCCCCAGCCCGGGGAAACATCCTCCCTGCATCTACCCTGTCAAGCCCTGTAAGAATTTTATACGTTTCGATGAGATCACCTCTCATTCTTCTAAACCCCAGAGAGTATAGGCCCATTCGACTCAATCTCTCCTCAGAGGACAGCCCTCTCATCCCAGGAATCAATCTAGTATTGAGGTTTCAAGGTGTTGCCAGGGTGATTTGGATGGAACCTTTGGCCAATGCTGTGTGCGATTTGGCTGTGCATCGCGCTGTTCCATGATTGTGAAAGATGTTCCATTTAGCAGCATTAATATCACTTGTTGAGTGCACATCAAAACCTGGCCTGTGGAGTCTCAGAAATTCAGGGTCAGATTTTGTCCGATTTAACTCATTTTGTCCCTGAGTTAAAGTATGAAACACTTCAGACAGAAATGACAGATTAAACCAAAGCCTTCAGGACCTTTATTGGGTACAGGGTGCACTCGTTGTATATTTGTGAGATTTGAACAGATTGAGCAATCCAAATAAATCTGGGATGAATTTGATTCATTTGAAAACACGAGGATTTTGGCTGATTTGAAACCGTTGATGACGTCTCAGATCTTGAGATGCGCCACCAAGAATAAGTACTTTTGTATCGGTGTTTACTAAGGAGGTGGATGCTGACAAAATATCAGTAGAAGTAGAAAAGGTAGAAGCAATGGAAGGGGTGAAAATTGATAGACAGGATGTACTAGAAAGGCTGGATATGCTTAGAGTGGACAAGTCGCCTGGTCCAGATTGCTTGCATCCCAGATTGCTAAGGGAATTGGGGGAGGAGATAGCGGAAGAGCTTGCCATAATTTTCCAATCTTCCCTAGATGCGGGAGAGGTGCCTGAGGATTGGAAGGTGGCAAATATGACACCATTGTTCAAGAAAGGGTGCAAGGACAATCCTAGTGACTACAGGCCAGTCAGTTTAACATCAGTGATGGGTAAAGTTTTAGAAACAATAATCAAGGAAAAAATTAACGGGCACTTGGAGAGGTTTAAGTTACTTAAGGAGAACCAACACGGATTTGTAAAAGGCAGATTGTGTTTGACTAATCTAATTGAATTTTTTGATGAAGTAGCAGAGAGGATTGATGAAGGGAATGCAATGGATGCTGTCTACATGGATTTTCGGAAGGCGTTTGACAAAGTACCACATAGAAAGCTGGTTAACAAAATTGAGGCTCATGGAATAGGTGGGTCAGTGGCAGCTTGGATAAGGAATTGGCTAAAGGACAGAAAACAGCGAGTTGTGGTAAATGGCTGTTTTTCAGACTGGAGGATGGTAGACAGTGGTGTTCCCCAAGGGTCAGTGCTGGGGCCACTGCTTTTTTTGATATATATAAATGATCTGGTTATTGGAATACAGAGTAGAATTTCTAAATTTGCCGATGACACCAAACTTAGGGGTGTGGCAAACAGTGATGATGATACCAATCGACTGCAACAAGGCATAGAAAGGCTAGCAGACAATTGGCAGATGGAATTTAATACAGAGAAGTGTGAGGTGATGCATTTTGGCAGAAGGAACAGGAAGAGGCAATATACACTTAATGGCACAGTTTTAAAGAGTGTGCAGGGACAGAGGGACCTTGGAGTTAATGTGCATAGGTCCCTGAAGGTGGCAGGACATATTGAGAGTGTGGTTAGCAAAGCATATATTGGGCTTTATAAATAGAGGTATTGAGTACAAAAGTAGAGGAGTTATGCTGAACCTTTATAAAGCACTGGTTAGGCCACAACTGGAGTATTGCGTCCAGCGCTGGTTAGGCCACAACTGGAGTATTGCGTCCAGTTTTGGTCACCACACTTTAGGAAGGATGTGAAGGCCCTTGAGAGGGTGCAGAGGAGATTTACCAGAATGGTTCCGGGGATGGGGGATCTTAGCTACAAGGACAGATTGGAGAAGCTGGATTTGTTTTCATTAGAGCAAAGGAGGTTGAGGGGTGATTTGATAGAGGTGTACAAGATTATGACGTGTTTGGATAGGCTAGACGGGAAAAGGCTGTTCCCACTAGTTGATGGTACAAGGACTAGGGGACACAGATTTAAGGTTTGGGCAAGAAATACAGGGGGGACGTGAGGAAAAAGTTTTTTACACAGTGAGTGGTGATGGCCTGGAACTCGCTGCCGACGGAAGTGGTGGAAGCGGAGACACTCAATATTTTCAAGGGGAGACTGGATAGGCGCTTGAGGGAAATAAACTTGCAGGACTACGGGGATAGAGTGGGGGAATGAGATTGACTGGATTGCTCTATAGAGAGCCGGCATGGACTCGATGGCCGAATGGCCTCCTTCTGTGCCGTTATGACTCTGACTCTGAGAGCAGCCAAATCATGGGAAGACCATCACTTGCAAGTTCCCCTCCAAGTCACACACCAACCCGGCTTGGGGACATGAGATGGGTTCCAACAGCACTGTGGGAGCACTTTCACCACATGGACTGCAACAGTTCAAGAAGGCGGCCCACCACAACCTCCCCAAGGGCAACTAGGGAATGGACAAGAAAATGCTGGCTTTGCCAGCAACGCCCGCATCCCGAGAATGAATAAATAAAAACCATCATCAACGGTTGACTATCGTCTGACTTCCACACCTCCTTGGACTCTCCACAGTCAAGCTGTCATTGTTCTGTAGGTTGTGGATGTTGTTGGCTAATTCAAGGATTAGCTCCTCCGCCTTATGGTGGCATTTCCTCCATCGAGGGTCCCACTGACCCTGCGCCAGACGCTCATCCACCCGAAGCCGCTTGCACTTTCTGGAAGTGGCTGGATTACTAAACCACCACCCTCCACGACCTCGCCCCCCTCCCTATCGCTGTAGCCTCCGAGAGCTCTGAGCGCCACCAATCCCCGATATTAATCGCTCCACCATTGGCGGCCGTGTCTTCAGCTGCCAAGGCTCTAAACTCTGGAATTCCCTCCCTAAACCTCTCCACCTCTCCACCTCCCTCTCCTTTTAAGACGCTCCTTAAAACCGACCTCTTTGACCAAGGTCACCTGTCCTAATTTCTCCTTACGTGGCTCGGTGTCGAATTTTGTTATATAATCGCTCCTGTGAAGCGCCTTGGGATGCTTTACTAGGTTAAAGGTACTATATAAATGCAAGTCATTGTTTTTGACCACTCACAGCTAACACCATTAATTGTCATTACGGCAGCAGGTTCTAACACCTAATCTGGTGCAGAGGGGCGATGAGACATTGGGCTGGATTTTCATTGACCCGTGGAGGCGGGTTTGGAGACGTGTGGGGGGTTAAAATTGTGAAAACTGGCGGGCGGGCACAAGTCCGCCTCCATCCCGCCTCCACGCAATTTTCATGAAATCGTGTCTGCTGGTCCCGACTCCGTCCCGCCTCTAATAGACGGGATAGGCTGTTAAGGCCCTTAACAAGCACTAAATTGGCTCTATAATGCCATTTTGAAAGGCCTTTGTGATTTTAACCCTTGTTCTCCGTGAAGCACGCCTGTTCTGAACCACGATTGTGAAACCTGGCGGGAGCACATTTGGAAAGCTGACTATCAGTGGCTGGGGCTGGCAGGAATCTGGGATGGAGGAGCCGTATCTGGGAGCGGTGGTGTAAAAAAAATTCTCTCTCTCTCGCTCTCTCTCCATGCTGGAACTCAATTACCCAATTAGGTGAAAATTGCATCAATCTCCCACATCCAATTGCAGTCGGGTGGATAACACGAAATGCGGATGACACGACCCCAACCCGCCCCAGTATCTAAATCCAGCCCACTGTGTTTATGCAAGTGGTGAGAATGTGGAACTCACTACCACAGGGAGTGGTTGAGGCAAATAGCAGAGATGCATTTAAGGGGAAGCTGGATAAACACATGAGGGAGAAAGGAATAGAAGGATATGCTGATAGGGTGGGAGGAGGCTCGTGTGGAGCATGAACACTGGCATAGGCCGGTTGGGCCGAATGGCCTGTTTCTGTGTTGTAAGTTCAATGTAATTCTATATAAATTCTCCTTTCCATGTCCCACATTTAGAAAATGCAGCAGATGAGTAATGGGACACTTTTATTTTCTCCTCTCCTCCTCCTCTTTCTCCTCAGTTGTTCTCCCTGTGAATATGTGGTATCCTTTTGGGAAGTATGTGACAGAAGCTTCATGCCTTCACTTCACAGGCTTCTGATGTTCCTGTGTAGAAAGGAATAGATAACAGCCGGGGTTTTATGCATCCTTTAACCCTTTAATTTGTGTAATTTGCTTCCAATCAATCTGATCTGAATTGTGACCTGGTAGCTAACTGTCTGGCCCAACTCTTTCTCCAGAACTCCTAAAGGTGGGAGGCCATATATCTAAAGGATTTGTGGGTTTTTTTTTTCCCGATCTGTCTGAGGTGCAAATATTGCACACAGCCTGGGGTTACTGTCTTTTTGAGATGTTTAGTCTCCGGGGGCTGGGCCAATCGCTGCTGCCAACTCCCACTCCCAACTACACTCTTGACACTCCCAGTGCCGTACTGAGGGAGTGCTGCACTGTCGGAGGCGCCGTCTTTTGGGTGAGACGCTAAACCAAGACCCCGTCTGCTCTCTCAGGTGGATGAAAAAGATCCCACGGCCACTATTTCAAAGAAGAGCAGGGGGAGTTCTCCCCGATGTCCTGGGGCCAATATTTATCCCTCAACCAACATCACTATAAACAGATTATCTGGTCATTATCACATTGCTGTTTGTGGGAGCTTGCTGTGCGCAAATTGGCTGCCGCGTTTCCTACATTACAACAGTGACTACACTCCAAAAAGTACTTCATTGGCTGTAAAGCGCTTTGGGACATCCTGAGGCGGTGAAAGGCGCTATAGAAATGCAAGTCTTTCTTTTGTTTTTACATAGCCTGTTAGCAAAGTTTAAGCCCATGGGATAAAAGAGGCAGTCGCAACATTGGTACTAAATTGGCTAAGGGATAGAAAGCAAAGAGTTATGGTGAATGGCTGTTTTTCGGACTGGAGGAAAGTATAATGCGGAGTTCCCCAGGGTTCAGTACTAGGACCACTGCTGTTCTTGATATAAATTAATGCATTGGAGTTGGGTGCACAGGGCACAATTTAGAAATTTTCAGATGACACGAAACTTAGTCATAGGGGGTGATTTTGCCAATGGGGGCGCGTTGGAGGCGGGACTGCTGCTTGGCGGGTCGATGTCCCGCCTCCATCGATTTGTGGCCAACCCACGCTATTTTCCCTTGATTGAGCTTGTTAAGCCCGCCCAGTGGGCTTAGCAGGCCAATTAAGGGAAAGCCGGTTGCAGAGAACGTCAGCGTGTGACGTTTCGTCTGTCAAATTTTTGATGTGGGGTTGGGCATCCGCCCCCAAATTCTGCCATTTTCCCGGTAGTCCCGCCTCCATACCCGACTCCCCAGGGCTGGCAAAATTGCCCCCATAGAGTCCTAACGGCACAGAAGGAGGCCATTCAGCCCATCGAGTCCGTGCCGGCTCTCTGTAGAGCAATCCAGTCAGTCCCATTCCCCGCTCTATCCCTGTAGCCCTGCAAGTTTATTTCCCTCAAGTGCCTATCCAGTCTCCCTTTGAAAACATTGAGTGTCTCCGCTTCCACCACTTCCATCGGCAGCGAATTCCTTGGAACTGTAGTAAACAGTGAGGAAGTTGGTGATAGACTTCAAGAAAACATAAACAGGCTGTTGGAATGGGCAGACACGTGGCAGATGAAATTCAACGCAGAAAATTGTGAGGTGATACATTTTGGTAGGAGGAATGAGGAGAGACAATACAAGCTAAAGGGTACAATTTTAAAGTGGGTGCAGGAACAGAGAGACCTGGGGGTATATGTGCACAAATCATTGAAGGTGGCAGGGCAAGTTGAGAAAGCGGTTAATAAAGCATACGGGATCCTGGGCTTTGTAAATAGAGGCATAGAGTACAAAAGCCAGGAAGTTATGTTAAACCTATAGAAAACACGAGTTCGGCCCCAGCTGGAGTATTGTGTCTAATTCTGGGCACCACACTTTAGGAAGGACGTGAAGGTTGTGCAGAGGGTACAGAAGAGATTTACTAGAATGGTTCCAGGGATGAGGGATTACAGTTACATGGATAGACTGGAGAAGCTGGGGTTGTTCTCTTTGGAGCAGAGAAGACTAAGAGGAGATTTGATAGAGGTGTTCAAAATCATGAAGGGTTTAGACGAGTAAATAAAGAGAAACTGTTCCCAATGGCAGAAGGGTCGATAACCAGAGGGCACAGGTTTAAGTTGATTGGCAAAAGAACCAGAGGAATAACTTTTTTTTACACAACCAGTGGTTGGGATTTAGGGTTAGGGTTAGGCGGTCTTGGTGATGGCGTGGATATGTGGTCGGAAACTCATCTCGGTGTCAAATGTGACACCAGGGTTGGAACGGTCTGGTTCAGCATCAGACAGTTGCCAGGGAATCGGTGAATAGGGACCGGAGTTTGTAGCGGGGTTGGAGGAGATTTCTGCTCATCCAGAACTAAAACAGAAGCAAGATACCGCGGATACTGGAAATCTGCTATTAAAAACAGAAAATGCTGGAAACATTCAGCAGGTCCGGCAGCAGCTATGGAGAGACAGAAAAATGGAGTTAACATTTCAGGTTGGTAACCTTTCATCAAAACTGGAAGAAGTTAGAGATTTGATAGTATATAAGCAAGTACAGAGCAAGGGGAGGGGAGGGGAGGAAAGAACAAAAGGGAAGCTGTGATATGGTGGAGGGCAGGGGAGATTAAATTACACAAAGGGATGACGGTGCGAGGCAAAAAAGGGGTGGTAATGGGGCAGTCACAGATGCTGCCTGACCTGCTGAGTATTTCTGTTTCTATTTTGCACTGTATATAGTTTGTTCAGTGTAGAAAAACATTTCAAGTGCTTCAAAGAGGCAAAATCAGAAAAAAAATTGATGCTGGGCCAAAGAAAGAGGGATGTCCAAAATCTAGGTCCAAGAGGTAGGTTGTAAGGAGGGTCTTAAAGGAGGCGGAGAGGTTGAGGGAGGGAATTCCAGTGTGTGGGGCCCAGGAGGCTGAATGCACGGTGGGCTGGAGGGATGCACAAGAGTCCGGATCAGAGGAACGGAGAGTTCTGTGTGGGCGGGGGTGGGGGGGGGGGGGTGGTTTGTAGGGCTTTAGGAGCTTTCAGAGACAGGGAGGGGCGGAGGGCATGAAGGAAATTTTAAATTTGAGCTACTCGGAGACTGAGAGCCAAGGCAGATCCATGAGGACAGGGGTAATGGGTGAACAGAACTGAAGTCTATGCTTCTTGAGTGAAAAAAGCCCCAGATCCTTGAGCCTTTCCTGGTAGCTCATAGGCCTGAGTCTGGGTATCATTCTGGTGTCTCTCCATTGGATTTTCTCCAGGGCCTTGAGACCCTCTACCAAAACTGGACACACTATTCTCGGTGATCCTGTTACCAAGGCCTTACATAAAGAAAGAAAGACTTGCATTTCTATAGCACCTTTCATGACCTTGGGACGTTCCAAAGCGCTTTACAGCCAATGAAGTACTTTTTGAAGTGTAGTCACTGTTGTAATACCAGAAACGCGGCAGCCAATTTGCGCACAGCAAGCTCCCACAAACAGCAATGTGATAATGACCAGATCATCTGTTTTAGTGATGTTGGTTGAGGGATAAATATTGGTCCCAGGACACCGGGGGGAACTTCCCTGCTCTTCTTCGAAATAGTGCTGCGGGATCTTTTTCGTCCACCTGAGACGGGCAGACGGGGCCTCGGTTTAACGTCTCATCTGAAAAACGGCGCCTCCGACAGTGCAGCGCTCCCTCAGCACAGAAAGAGAATTACATAAAAGTTGGAGAAAGAGGGAACAAAAAGAAACAGTTTGGGGCCTATTGAGAGCTCAGTGTTGTGTTTAGAATCATAGAAATTTACAGTACAGAAGGAGGCCATTCGGCCCCTCGTGTCTGTACTGGTTAAATTGTTTGTTAATCTATCCTCCTACTCTGATAAGTTATTAATACTTTAGCAGAATAAAATAGTTTTTCACGTAAGAGTAGTTTTGGACAGTTGCAGCAGGTGATCCTGGCAATGCTGGTTTCAAATTCCCCCGCCACCGTGGTGGGATTTGAAGTCACCGTTTTAACCAGATTATTGGTCCATGGCCTCTGGATTACTAGTCCAGTACACCACTGTACCCCTTGTACTGTGAACAAGCCATTGACTGAGGTACACAAAGAGCCATCACATGATATTGTACTCAGTAACTGTGACTTGACGCACCGGGCTAACTACCTCCGACTACGCTGTAGACTGTTGTGGCTCTATGGTAAGCCACAGCATCGTAGATCCACAGGAATGTTGGCTTCTGAACCTGGCATGGGTTAGGGCCTCCTGTCGCTGTGTTGTCCCTTACCCCGAGAGCAATTCTTCCCCTTCACACCCCCCCTAGTGCTGTGCCCCTTGCCTCCGAGTGCCCTTAGCCTTACCCCCAGTGCCCGGCCCCTTCTTGCCCGGTGCCCGGCCCCTTCTACCCAGTGCCCGGCCCCTTCTACCCAGTGCCCGGCCCCTTCTTGCCCAGTGCCCGGCCCCTTCTACCCAGTGCCCGGCCCCTTCTACCCAGTGCCCTGCGGCAAATAACATTCAGCAAATAATCTTAATCAAAGTATGTTTGCCCAAGTCTTGTGTGCACAGAGTTCCACTCCTGGGTCTTGGCACAAACTGCTACTATACATTGCCAAATTGAGCTGAGATGTTTAATTTCACCGCTGGCCCCTCGCTCAGCAGCTGTCTGTCCAGAGGGCTTTTGTTTTGCGATACACAGCCAGCCATATGCATGATATACAGACAATGAGGACATGATTGAGTCAACTCACGCTGCCTGGGTCTGTTCCTGGCACGAAATCTTCCCTGGAGACGGATTAAATTACTGTGTCCTTATTTTGGAGGTCAGATTGTAAACTACATAGAAATTACAACATGGATAAGAACATAAGAAATAGGAGCAGGAGTAGGCCATTCGGCCCTTCGAGCCTGCTCTGCCATTCAATGAGATCATGGCTGATCTTCTGCCTCAACTCCATTCACCAGCCCTATCGCCATATCCCTTGATGCCCTTACTAGTCAGAAATCTATCGACTTCTGTTTTGAATATACCCAATGACTGAGCCTCCACAGCCCTCTGGGGTAGAGAATTCCAAAGATTCACCACCCTCTGTGAAGAAATTTCTTCTCATCTCAGACCTGAATGGCCTACCCTTTATCCTGAGGCTGTGGCCCCTGGTTCTAGACTCCCCAGCCAAGGGAAACATTCTCCCAGCATCCACCCTATCAAGCCCTGTAATAATTTTGTATGCTTCAATGAGATCCCCTCTCATTCTTCTGAATTCAAGAGAATACAAGCCTAGTTTACTCAATCTATTCTCATACGACAGCCCCGCCATCCCAGGAATCAATCTCGTGAACCTTCATTGCACTCCCTCTATGGCAAGTATATCCTTCCTTAGGTAAGGAGATCAAAATTGTACACAGTACTCCAGGTCTGGTCTCACCAAGGCCCTATATAATTGGAGTAAGACTTCTTTACTCCTGTACTCGAATCCTCTTGTAATGAAGGCTAGCATACCATTTGCCTTCCTAATGGCTTGCTGCACCTGCACATTCACTTTCAGTGACTCATGTACAAGGATACCCAGGTCCCTTTGAGCATCTGCATTCCCCAATCTTTCACCATTTAGGAAATACTCTGCCTTTCTGTTTTTTCTACCAAAGTGGATAACTTCACATTTATCCACATTATATTCCATCTGCCATGTCCTCGCCCCCTCGCTGAGCCTGTCGAGATCCCCTTGAAGCCTCTTCACATCCTCTTCACAACTGACACTGCCACCTAGCTTTGTATCATCAGCAAATTTGGAAATGTTACATTTAGTCCCCTCATCCAAATCATTGATATAGATTGTGAATAGCTGGGGCCCAAGCACCGATCCTTGCGGTACCCCACTAGTCACAGCCTGCCATCATGAAAAAGATCCGTTTATCCCTACTCTTTGTTTTCTGTCTGTTAACCAATTCTCAATCCATGCTAGTATATTACCCCCAATTCCATGTGCCCTAATTTTGTTCACCAACCTCTTGTATGGGACCTTATTGAAGGCCTTGTGAAAATCCAAATACACCACATCTACCGGTTCCCCTTTGTCTACTCCACTAGTTACATCCTCAAAGAACTCCAATAGGTTTGTTAAACAGGATTTCCTTTTCATAAATCCATGTTGACTCTGCCCAATCTTACTATTAGTTTCTAAGTGCCCAGTTATTGCATCCTTTTTTAATAGATTCCAGCATTTTCCCAACTACTGATGTGAGGCTAACAGGTCTGTAGTTCCCCGTTTTCTTTCTCCCTCCTTTCTTAAATAGCGGGGTTACATTTGCTATCCTCCAATCTGCAGGAACCGTTCCAGAATCTATAGAATTTTGGAAGATGACAACCAATGCGTCCACTATCCTAATGGTACCTCTTTCAAAACCCTAGGATGTAGGTCATCCGGTCCTTGGGATTTATCGACTTTTAGTCCCATTAATTTTGCTTGTACTGTTTTTTTACGAATAATTTCTTTAAGTTCCTCATTCTCGCCACACCCTTGGTTTTCTCGTATTTCTGGGAGGTTTTTTGTGTCTTCCTCCGTGAAGACAGAAACAAAGTATTCATTTAATTTCTTTGCCATTTCCTCATTCCCTATTATAATTTCTCCCGCCGCAGATACAGGCCAATAAAAGAAAAAGAAAGACTTGCATTTACGTAGCGCCATTCACGACCACCGGAGCTCCCAAAGCGCTTTACAGCCAATGAAGTACTTTTTGGAGTGTAGTCACTGTTTTAATGTAGGGAAACGCGGCAGCTAAATTGCGCACAGCAAGCTCCCACAAACAGCAATGTGATACAAAAGGGACGGTCTACACCTGTGCAAAGATGGAACTGATGTTCTCGGGTTAATTTTTGATAAAGCAGTTCAGGAGCATTTAAACTAGTATGGCAGGGGGCTAGAAACCTATGTAGTGAAATAGAGGAAAGTGAAAGGCAGACAGAAATAAATGGTAAAAGGGTGAGGAACAAAAAACAAAGGGCCAAACTAATTCATAAAAAATGTGAGCATAAAAAAAGCCTGAGGGTTTTATACCTTAATGCGAGAAGCATCAGGAACAAGGTAGATGAATTAGCTGTGGAAATAGAGGTTAATAATTATGATCTAATTGGGATTACGGAAACATGGTTGCAGGGTGAGCAGGGATGGGAGCTTAACATACAGGGGTATTCAGTATTTAGGAAGGATCGACAAAAAAGAAAGGGAGGAGGGGTAGCATTGCTGGTAAAAGAGGGGATAAATGCAATTGAAAGGAAGGATATTAACTCAGTTAATACAGAATCTATATGGGTGGAGCTAAGAAATAGCGAGGGGCGAAAAACTTTAATAGGAGTGGTATATAGGCCTCCAAATAGTAAAATAGAGGTTGGGGAGGGCATCACGAGGGAAATTAGAGAAGCGTGCAATAAGAGCACAGCTGTCATCATAGGTGACTTTAACTTACATATAGATTGGACTAGCCTTATCAGTAAAAATAATGAGGAGGAGGAATTCCTTGAGTGTTTAAGGGATGGTTATCTGGATCAATATGTCGAGGAACCAACTCGGGAACAGGCTATATTGGACTGGGTACTGTGCAATGAGAAGGGACTAATTAGTAATCTTGTTGTACGGGGACCCTTGGGTCAGAGCGATCATAACATGATCGATTTCTCACTCGAAATGGAGAGCGAAGAAATTGACTCAGAGACTAAGGTCCTGAATTTAAACAAGGGGAATTATGATGCCATTAGACGGGAACTGAGTAGGTCTGATTGGACAACGTTCCTGGGAGGACTGGAGGTAGATAAACAATGGCAAGCATTTAAGGATAGAATGATAAAATTGCAAAATTTGTTTATACCAATCTGGCATAAAAGGAAATCTAAAAAGGTGACTCAACCGTGGATAACAGGGGAAATTAGAGAAAGCATAAAATCCAAAGATAGGGCGTATAAAATAGCCAAAAAAAGCGCCAGAGCGGAAGATTGGGAACAGTTTAAGATAGAGCAAAGGAAGACAAAGGGCTTAATCAAGAGGGGCAAAATAGCTTACGAAAGCAAGCTGGCGGAAAATATAAAAACTAACTCCAAAAGCTTTTATAAGTATATCAAGAGGAAAAGACTGGTGAAAACCAAAGTTGGTCCATTGCAGTCAGATACGGGGGAATATATAATGGGAAATAAGGAAATGGCAGACCAACTAAATGCATACTTTGGGTCAGTCTTTACGAAGGAAGACACAAAAAACCTCCCTGGGATATCGGGAAAAATAGGGACATTGGCAAAGGAGGAACTGATGCAAATCAATATCTCTAAGGATATGGTGTTAAGGAAGCTAAAGGGATTGAAGGCGGACAAATCCCCAGGGCCTGATAACATGCATCCTAGGGTACTGAAGGAGGTGGCACTAGAGATAGCGGATGCACTAAGTATGATTTTTCAGAATTCATTAGACTCGGGAACGGTGCCCATGGATTGGAGGGTAGCTAACGTTACCCCACTATTCAAAAAGGGGGGTAGGGAAAAAGCAGGTAATTACAGACCTGTAAGCCTTACATCAGTTGTGGGCAAAATGCTGGAGTCCATCATTAAGGATGAAATAGCGGAGCACTTAGCAAATGGGGACAGGATAGGACAGAGTCAACATGGATTTACAAAGGGTAAATCGTGCTTGACTAACCTATTGGAATTTTTTGAGGGAGTAACTGGTAAAATAGATGAGGGAGAGTCAGTGGATGTGGTGTACCTGGACTTCCAAAAGGCCTTCGATAAGGTCCCACATAAAAGATTAGCATGGAAAATTGAAGCTCATGGGATAAAGGGGCAAGTATTGACGTGGATAGAGAACTGGCTGTCAGATAGAAAACAGAGAGTTGGAATAAACGGCTCATTTTCTGAATGGCAGGCAGTAACAAGCGGGGTACCACAGGGATCTGTCCTGGGTCCCCAGCTGTTCACAATTTACATTAATGACCTGGATCAGGGAGTCGGATGCAGCATTTCCAAATTTGCAGACGACACCAAACTAGGAGGGGGGGTGGGCTCAGAGGAGGAGATCAGGAAGCTCCAGAGCGATTTGGACAGACTGGGTGATTGGGCGGATAAATGGCAGATGCACTATAATGTGGACAAGTGCGAAGTTATCCACCTTGGGTGCAGGAACGGGAGGGCAAATTATTATTTAAATGGCAATAAATTGGGAGAGGGGGAAGTACAGAGAGACCTGGGTGTTCTTGTACACCAGTCACTGAAGGCGAGCATGCAGGTGCAACAGGCGGTCAAGAAGGCAAACGGTATGCTGGCCTTCATAGCAAAAGGGTTGGAATACAGGAACAGGGATACCTTGCTGCAGCTGTACAGGGCACTGGTGAGACCACACCTCGAGTACTGTGTACAGTTTTGGTCGCCTCATCTGAGGAAAGATGTTCTTGCCATGGAGGGGGTGCAGCGGCGATTCACCAGGCTGATACCAGGAATGGCGGGATTGACCTATGAGGAGAGACTATGTAGTTTAGGGATGTACACACTGGAGTTTAGAAGATTGAGAGGGGACCTCATAGAAGTGTATAAAATTCTGACAGGTCTAGACAGACTAGATGCAGAAGGAATGTTTCCCTTGGCGGGTGAGAACAGAACTAGAGGACATAATTTAAGGATAAGGGCTAAACCATTTAGGACAGAAATGAGGGGAAATTTCTTCACTCAGAGGGTGGTGAACCTGTGGAACTCATTGCCACAGAGGGCAGTGTACGCCAGCTCATTAAATATATTTAAGAGGGAATTAGATATATTTCTACAGGCAAAAGGGGTTAAGGGTTACGGAGAGAAGGCGGGGACGGGATACTGAATTGGAGGATCAGCCATGATCACATTAAATGGCGGAGCAGGCTCGAAGGGCCGGATGGCCTACTCCTGCTCCTATCTTCTATGTATCTATGTATCTATGATAATGACCAGGTAATCTATTTTAGATGTTGATTGAGGGATAAATATTGACCCAGGACACCACAGATAACTCCCCTGCTTTTCTTCGATAGAGTGCCATGGGATCTTTTACGTCCAACTGAGAGGGCAGACAGGGCCTCGTTTTAATGTCTCAGCTGAAAGACGGCACCTCCAACAGTGCCGCACTCCCTCAGCACTGCACTGGGAGTGTCAGCCTAGATTTTTGTGCTCAAGTCTCTGGAGTGGGACTTGAACCCACGACCTTTCTGACTCAGAGGCGAGAGTGCTGCCCACTGAGCCACAGCAGGGCCCAACAAGTCTGTGCTGGTGTTTTTCCTCCACATGAGCAGGATCCTAATCCCACGTGCCCACCCTGTCCCCGTATCTCTTTATTCCCCTTTCCTTCAACCATCTATCTCACATTTTAGGCGTCAGCCGTGGTTCATTGGGTAGCACTCTTGCCTTCTAAGTTAAGGTAGGTCGTGGGCCCAAGCCAAGAGACTTGAGCACATAATCCAAGCTGTCATAGCCAGTGCAGTACTGAGGCAGCGCTGCACCGTCTTTCAGATCAGACGCAGCGAGTTGTTGTGATCTGGAACGCGCTGCCTGAAAGGGTAGTGGAAGCAGATTCAATAATAACTTTCAAAAAGGAAGTGGATAATTACTTGTACCTTTACCTGACGAAGGGGCAACAGCTCCGAAAGCTCGTAATTTTAAATAAATCTGTTGGACTATAACCTGGTGTTGTGCGACTTCTCATACTTGAAAAGGAGAAGTTTGCAGGGCTATGGGGAAAGAGCAGGGGGGAGTGGGATTAATCGGAGAGCTCTTTCAAAGAGCCGGCACAGGCACGATGGGCCGAATGGACTCCTACTGTGGTTTAAGATTCTATGAGGCATCAACTTCTATTTAATGAGTGCTATTGAAACATAAGTTGTTGTAATTTTTAGATCATTTATCAATTTTGACAGGAACATCCAAAGAAGTGAAAAGAATGATGGGAGTTAAAAGGTCTTGACATTTTCTGCTCTCAACACCTGGACGCATGTCCTTTTCTTTTGCTTATTTTTAATTATTCGATCCTGGGATGTGGGCCCCTCTGGCAAGGCCAGTATTTATTGCCCATCCCTAATTGCCCTTGAGAAGGTGGTGGTGAGCCGCCTTCTTGAACCGCTGCAGTCCGTGTGGTGAAGGTGCTCCCACAGTGCTGTTAGGGAGGGAGTTCCAGGATTTTGACCCAGCGTCGATGAAGGAACGGCCGATATAGTTCCAGGTCAGGATGGTGTGTGACTTGGAGGGGAACTTGCAGGTGGTGGTGGTGTTCTCATGCACCTGCTGCCCTTGTCCTTTCCAGGTGGAAGAGGTCGCGGGTTTGGGAGGTGCTGATTCGGTGTTAACAACTTTTTTTTTGTGTGTGTGTGTGTGTTTCTGTCTGTCACGCAGTGGCTGGGACAAGCTTGTGTCGGCAGCCAAGGGTCCTACCACTCTTTAAAAACACCGCCATCTCCTTGAGAAAGGGAGAACTGCCATGCCGCCAGGCCGACTCGCCAAGGAACTTAACAGCATCCTGATCACAACCATTCCTGAAGAATTGCAATCAGGAAAAGACTTGAACACTGGGAGTTCTGTGATGATTGCTTAATTTAGAAATTGTTCTCTCTCTCTCTCTCTCTCCCTATTTTAATTTCCTGTGCATGGAGACATTGTATTGAGTTGCATGCTTGGTTGGTCATTCTTTTTTTAAATATATATATACTTTTGTTTTGTGTGACCATCGCCACATCACTCCCTGGGTGGCCTGTGAACCCTGTGGTTTTGACAAGTTGCTGGGTCACGGTGTAAGTTCTGAAAAATGTTCCCTTTAAGTTGTGCGGTCGTACTGCGATCTGCAGGTCCCGCGCGGGCCGCTCAACAGCATTCTAATGGAAGAAACCGCGCATGCACGGTAATCTGAATGGGCCACGCACCCAAAAAAAAAATGAGCAGGAACAGTGGTTCTGACATCAGTGGTTTTAAAAAAAAATAATATTCCTAATATGTGACTGTATTATTTGGTCTGTCTCTTAATTATAACCACATCAAACACATCTTCTATTACATGAAGCCAAAACTATTTTAATACAAGATATGCATGTTTTATTTATAGTAACGAGAGCTGCAATTTCTACTGCGGAGACAGATGCAGCATCACTTGCATTCATCCAGTTTTTGGTGATGTTCATTTTTAGGGGGAAATTCATTTTTTCTTATTATAGACACAAATGGCAATTTAAACGTACTGTGATTTATTCTTTATAAACATATGGTATGTAAAAAAAAATCTCAGTTCCTAATAAAAAGAAACCATTTTGACATGAACCCAATTAATTTCTTGTCTCCGCAGCTGCTTGTAGTAGGTTCTTCAGTCTTATTCATTAACCTACAAAGTATTTACAGCACAGAAGTCGCGGGTTCCTCATTCTCACCACTCTCTGGGTAAAGCTGTTTCTCCCGAATTCCCTATTGATTTATTAACACAGAAACAGGCCATTTGTCCCAACTGATCGTGCCGGTGTTTATGCTCCACACGTGCTTTCTCTCACCCCTCTTCATCTCACCCCATCAACAATTCCTTCTATTCCTTTTTTTTGGATGAGACGTTAAACCGAGGCCCCGTCTGCTCTCTCAGGTGGACGTAAAAGATCCCGCGGCACTAGTTCGAAGAAGAGCAGGGGAGTTCTCCCTGATGTCCTGGGCCAGTATTTATCCCTCAACCACCATAACAAAAACAGATTATCTGGTCATTATCACATTGCTGTTTGTGGGAGCTTGCTGTGCGCAAATTGACTGCATTACAACAGTGACTACACTTCAAAAGTACTTCATTGGCTGTAAAACGCTTTGGGACATCCTGAGGGTATGAAAGGGGCTATAGAAATACAAGTCGTTCTTTCTTTCTCCCTCATGTGTTTATCCAGCTTCCCTTTGAATGCATCTATGCTATTCGCCTCAACCACTCCCTGTGGTAGCGAGTTCCACATTCTCACCACTCTCTGGGTAAAGAAGTTTCTCCTGAATTCCCGATTGGGTTTATTAGTGATGATATATATTTATGGCCCCTAGTTCTGGTCTCCCCCACTAGTGGAAACATCTTTTCTACGTCTACCCTATCAAACTCCTTCATAATCATAAAGGTCCCCCCTCAGCCTCCTCTTTTCTATAGAGAAAACTTGCAGGGTAGTCTAGTGATAATATTACTACACTAGTAATCCAGAGGCCTGGACAAAGGATCCAGAGTTCAAATCCTACCATGGAACTTTGTGAATCTAAATTCAGTTTTTTTAAAATCTGGAAATAAAAGTGACCGTGAAGCTGTCAGATTGTCATGAATACCCAACTGGTTCACTGATGTCCTTTAGGGAGGGAAACCTGCTGTCCTTACCCGGTCTGGGCCTATATGTGACTCCAGTCCCACACCAACGCGGTTGACGCTTAACTTCCGTCTGAAGTGGACTAAGAAAACATTCAGTTCAGGGCACCTGGGGACGAGCAATAAATGCTGGTCTTGCCAGTGACACCCACATCCCCAGAATAAATTTTAAGAAAACTTATGCAAGGGATAAGTTCAGCGTGAGACATGCAAAAACGGAACTGAATTAATTCCTGATTCAGCAAAGAGTGAAAAGAAATGGCACTGAGCTGAGAATGGGACAGGGGATATTCAGGAGATGTGTTGAAATGGGACCTGTGGGCCAGAATGAGTTTACCGTCTTTCCCTTTGTTCTTGGATTGTGTACATTTTGCACCAATGTCAGCTTCAGTTCAGTGGGTCGCACTCTCACCTCGGAGTCAGAGGTTGTGGGTTCAAGGCCGATTCCAGAGATTTGAGCACGTGATCCAGGCTGACACTCCCAGTGCAGTACTGAGGGAGGGCCACACTGCTGTAAGCATTCATCAGCAACAACAACAACTTGTATTTATCCAGCGCCTTTAACATAGTGACACGTCCCAAGGCGCTTCACAGGAGTGTAATCAGACAAAATTTGACACCGAGTCACATCAGGAGATATTAGGACAGATGATCAAAAGCTTGGTCAAAGAGGTCGGTTTTAAGAAGCGTTTTAAAGGAGGAGAGAGAGGCGGAGAGGTTTAGGGAGGGAATTCCAGAACTTAGGGCCCAGGCAGCTGAAGGCACGGCCGCCAAAGTGGGGTGATTAAAATCGGGAATGTGCAAAAGGCCAGAATTGGAGGAGATCTCAGCAGGTTGTAGGGTTGGAGAAGGTTACAGAGGGAGACTCCATATTGGTTGTGTGGTGACTTTATTGATTATGGAATAATTAAAGTAAATACAATCACTTGAGCAATAGTACAGCAAAACTAATTTACCCACACCTCTGGTCATTATCACATTGCTGTTTGTGGGAGCTTGCTGTGCACAAATTGGCTGCCGCATTTTCTACATTACAACAGTGACTACACTCCAAAAGATTACTTAATTGGCTGTAAAGCGCTTTGGGACATCCGGTAGTCATGAAATGTGCTATATAAATGCAAGTCTTTCTTTCTCCTCTGGGTAGAGATGTAGCCCCTGCCTCTTCCTTCGATTCTCTACAAGTTCTCTCTTTCTCCCAGTTAATACCCCGTCTCTTTTCCTGCCATGTGAGTTGATCGCCCCGTGGTCCAGGTTCTGCGGCTCCACTAACTGGTCTTTCTTGTACGGTTCAATTTACTTCAGATGCAACTCCAGAGGGCTGTTGATGCTGAGTCATTGAGTATATTCAAGGCTGAGATCGATAGATTTTTGGACTCTAGGGGAATCGAGGGATACAGGGATCGGGCGGGAAAGTGGAGCTGAGGTCGATGATCAGCCACGATCTTATTGAATGGCGGAGCAGGCTCGAGGGGCCGTATGGCCGACTCCTGCTCCTAATTCTTATGTTCTTATTAATATGCAAACTCGCCTTTGGAATGTGTAAAAATCGTAATCTCACCCATCTGCCATCACTTCCCTGGTTCAATAGCCCTCATGCTGTGATCAAATGGACAACAGCCCAAACAGTGTGATCAGCTGGTCCACTTATCAGTAGCTCACATAATATGATCAAACTGGTTTCACTTTACTGTTGCATCAACCTGAAACTCAAACCAGCATCAGTTTCAACCCCAAACCTATTAACCCCAAGTTTCCTCCAAGCTGTTTGTAGTTCTACCATCTACCCGGCTTCCTTATACTATCGGAGGTGCCGTCTTTCAGATGAGATGTTAGACCAAGGCCCTGGCTGCCTGTTATTGTCCGGATCAGGTCAGAGGGCACGGATTTAAGGTGATTGGCAAAAGAACCAGAGGCGACATGAGGAAACACTTTTTTACGCAGCGAGTTGTTGTGATCTGTGCCTGAAAGGGCGGCGGAAGCAGATTCAAAAGTAGCATTTAAAAGAGAATTGGATAAATATTTGAAGGAAAAAAATTTCCAGGGCTGTGGGGAAAGAGCGGGAGAGTGGGATTAATGGGAGAGCTCTACCGAGGAGCCGGCACAGGCACGATAGGCCGAATGCCCTCCTTCTGTGCTGTATCATTCCATGATTCTATGTAACAGATCCCATAGCAATATTTGGAGAAGAGCAAGGGAGTTGTCCCGGCCAGCATTCATGTCTCAAAATGCACGATAACTACTAATTCACCAGCTGGCTGCAGAACAGAAAACAGAGACTAGGGTCCGAAGGTAGTCACTCAGATTGGAAAAGATGGGAAGTGGTGTTCCACGGGGATCGGTGCTGGGACCACTGTTGTTCACTATTTACATAAACCATTTGGACTCGGGAATCGGAAGTACAATTTCAAAATTTGTGGACAACAGCAAATTGGGGCGTATAGTTAACACAGAGGAGGACAGCGACAAAATACAGGAAGACATTAATAAACTTGCAGAATGGGTGTGTAATTGGCAAATGAACTTCAATATAGATAGGTGTGGGGTGGTACATTTTGGTAGGAAGAATAAGGAGGCCACATACTCCTGGGAACATAAGTGTCTAAATGGGGTCGAGGAGCAGGGGGATCTGGGGGTAACAGATTCACAGATCACTAAATGTAGCGACACAGGTTAATAAGGCCATAAAAATGCAAACCAAGCACTGAGGTTCATTTCTAGAGGGATAGAATAGAAGTTTTTGTAAAACTTGTATAGAACCTTGGTTAGACCACACTTGGAGAAGTGTGTACAGTTCTGGTCTCTATATTATAAAAAAGGATATAGATGCACTGGAGAAAGTACAACAAAGATTTACAATGATGATACCAGAACTGAGAGATTATAACTATCAGGAAAGATTGAACACCCTGGGGCTCGTTTCTCTAGAAGAGAGAAGGCTGAGGGGCGACCTGATGGAGGTCTTTAAAATTATGAAGGGGTTTGATAGGGTAGACGTAGAGAAAATGTTTCCACTTGTGGGGGAGACCAGAACTAGGGATCATAAATATAAGATAGTCACTAATAAATCCAATCGGGAATTCAGGAGAAACATCTTTACTCAGAGAGTGGTGAGAATGTGGAACTCGCTCCCACAGGGAGTGGTTGAGGCGAATAGTATAGATGTATTTAAGAGGAAGCTGGATAAACACGAGGCAGAGATCACATCGTATAGAAGGTCAGTGTCTTTAGAGACAACACTCGGACCATGAGATCTCCTGGACTGGTTTCGATCTCCTGAGGGGGTCGGAGAGGAATTTTCCAAAGTACTTTTTCCCTTATTGATTTTTTCTCTGTTTCTCTGCGTCTCCCGGGAGATTATATAAGAACATGAGAAATAGGAACAGGAGTCGGCCATTCCGCCCCTCGAGCCTGCTCCGCCATTAAATAAGATCATGGCTGATCTTCTACCTCAACTCCACCTTCCCGCTCTTTCCCCTAGAGTTCAAAAATCTATCCATCTCAGCCTTAAATAGACTCAATGACTGAGCATTCACAGCCCTCTGGGGCAGAGAATTCCAAAGATTCACAACCCTCCGAGTGAAGAAATTCCTCCTCATCTCAGTCCTAAATGGCCGACTCCTTATGGCTGGGGGTGGGGGGAGGGTGGGAAGTGTTTAGTTACGATGCTCCAGCCATCATGGTGTAGGGCAGACTTGAAGGACCAGTGGGTCTTTACCTGCCCGTCAATGTTCTATGTTCATATGCTTGGGCGACACGGGAGCAACAGTTGATGTTCTCGGTACTGTGTACTCCCAGTGGATGCACCAATAATGTTCAAAAATAGGCAGCACAACGTCATCAGTATTCAATATTCAGGAACATCTAGACTGCCGGTGCAAAGAATGAACAGGGCTCTAATAGCCTGAAGAAAGCAATCAATGAATCATTACACACTGAGAGAAGTTAAGAGAAATTAAACTTTAATACAACAATCATCAGTTCCTGCAATATCATGTCACTTACTTTCTGAACGAGGAGTGATTACTAATCGACAGGAAGAGTTCGGGTTTCAATGCCTCAGGAATGAGTTGAGCAATGCAGAATTCCGGGATCATTAAGCTGGTTTGCGATGACTTATTGTACACATGTAGCCAATAATGTATTGTATTGGCTTTCAACGGAGGAAGTGCTTATGGTCCACTTACTGCTAAACCAGAACAACGGGGGGGGGGAACAGCCATCATCGTGATCTAATTGATGAATTGAACTACATTATGGGATGTCCTTTGGCATTGCTTACGGGTAGTTCAGATGTGCATTGCTGCTAGCCTGGCCTGTACCTTTAAGGCCAATGCTCTAACTGGGCAAATCCAAGTAATTGTAGTTACTGGGAAATATTTCAGGTCACTCAGAGTGCAATTGTAACTGCCTGTAAATTTCAGGCTGCAGGTCGATGACTGATTTTCTTTCTTCTCCCCCCCCCCTAAGTGTTTTAGGATCTTGTAGCAAAAAGAGTGACTACTTCTGTGTGACGTCAGCTGTGTGATGTCTGCTGTGTAACCGTCTGCTGTGTGACCATCTGCTGTGTGACCGTCTGCTGTGTGACACTTGCTGTATGACTTCTACTATATGACGTCTGCTGTGTGACCGTCTGCTGCGTGACCGTCTGCTGCGTGACCGTCTGCTGTGTGACATCTGCTGCATGA
Source organism: Squalus acanthias (assembly GCA_030390025.1). Taxonomy (NCBI): domain Eukaryota; kingdom Metazoa; phylum Chordata; class Chondrichthyes; order Squaliformes; family Squalidae; genus Squalus; species Squalus acanthias. Next base: position 6,479,483 of record CM059434.1, on the reverse strand, counting down.
CCGTCTGCTGTGTGACATCTGCTATATGACGTCTGCTGTGTGACCGTCTGCTGCGTGACTGTCTGCTGTGTGACATCTGCTGTGTAACCGTCTGCTGCGTGACCGTCTGCTGTGTGACCGTCTGCTGTGTGACCGTCTGCTGTGTGACCGTCTGCTGTGTGACACCTGCTGCTTAATGGATGCAAGACTTTACAGAGGTAATATCGCAAAACTCTCTGACAAGTCTAGAGTTGGGTTCCCAGTATTAAAACCTTAGCTCCGACACTCATTCACATTTTACAACACTCCATCCGGCAGCGGAGTCATACGAACCTATGAACAATGACGGACAGGTATAGACCCTCTGGTCCATCCAGCCTCACCCACACAATTGCGATACCTTGTCTATAACAACATACACACTCTCCAACCCACCCGAAACCATGTGATCTCCTAGGAGAAGCAAAGAACCAGATAAAAATAACCCAGGCCCATTTGGAGGAAAAGAATCTGGGAAATTCCTCTCCGACCCATCTAGGCGATCGACACTAGTCCAGTAGATCACTCTGGCCCTGCAGTACCTCCCACTTATAAGAGGTGATCTCCGGCCCAGCCAGAAACATCCAGCTCTTGCTTGATGGAATTCAGCGAATCAGCGTCCACCGCACGAGACAGGCAGCCTGTTCCAGAGGTCCACTATTCTCTGGGAAAAGAACCACCTCCTGACATCTACCTCGATCTGGCCACGTACAACTTAAATTTGTGACCCCTGGTCCTCCCCAACCTATTTAATTGGAACAAACTGTCCACTGAAACACAATCTATTCCCTTCATTATCTTATAAACCTCAATCGGTTCATCTCTAAGTCTACACTTCTCTAAAGTGTAGAGTCCCGACTCTCTTAGCCGATTTTGTTAACTAGGATGCTTTAGTTTTAGAACATTGCCACATATATGGATGGAAAGTAGGGGTTACGGTTGTGAAGTGGCTAAATTACTGGGACAGTAATCAAGAGGCTCAGATTAAGAAGCCAAAGGACAGGGGTTCAAATCCTGCCTTGGCAGTTTTACAAAAAAGTCTGGAAATAAAAACTTGTATCAATTGCGACCATGAAGCTGTCGGATTGTCATAAAAACCAAACTGGGTCACGACTGTCCTTACCCGGTCTGGGCCTATATGTGACTCCAGCCCCACACCAATGTGGTTGACTCTTAACTGCCCTCTGAAGTGGCCGAGCAAGCCACTCCCTGGAATCAATAAGGATGGACAATAAATACCAGCCTTGCCAGCAACGCCCACATCCTGAAAATTAACATATATGAAAAAAAAGCTTAGTATCCTTTCAGTGTACAGAAATATCAACATTTCTGAAGCTTCAGTATCAGCACAGTGATAGTAGCCGTGGCTCAGTGGGTAGAACCCTCGCCTCTGAGTCATGAAGGTTGTGGCCAAGCTGTTCCAGTACAGCTACAACACTGGCATCTACCCAACAATGTGGAAAATTGCCCAGGTGTGTCATGTCCACACAAAAAAAAAACAGGACGAATCCAACCTGGCCAATTACTGTCCTATCAGCCTACTCCCAATCATCAGCAAAGTGATGGAAAGAGTCATTAACCGTGCTATCAGGTGGTAATTACTCGCCAATAACCTGCTCACTGATGCTAAGTCTGGGTTCCGCCAGGAGTGCTCGGCGCCAGACGTCAGCCGTGACTCAGTGGGTCACACTCTTGCCTCTGTGTCAGAAGGGAGTGGATTCAAGTCCCACTCCGGACACTGGAGCACCAAAAAACTAGGCTGATACAGTACAGTACTGAGGGAGTGCTGCACTGTCGGAGGTGCCGTCTTTCAGATGAGACGTTAAACCGAGGCCCCGTCTGCTCTCTCAGGTGGATGTAAAACATTCCAAGGCACAATTCGAATGAGAGCAGGGGAGTTCTCCCCGGTGTCCTGGCCAATATTTATCCCTCAATCAAAAAACTACCCCCACCATGCAGCAATTAAACTCTGACTGACCTCTGGGACCTCTACAAGCCAGACGGGTTGCACCTCAACGGGAATAGGACCAATATCCTCACGGGGGGGTTGCTAGTGCTGTTGGGGAGGGTTTAAATTAGCTTGGCAGGGGGATGGGAACCTGAGGGCAGAATCAGAAGGGAGAAAAGCTAAGCTGGAAATACATGATAGGGAATAAAAACAGAAAATGCTGGAAATACTCAGCAGGTCAGGCAGCATCTGTGGAGAGAGAAACAGAGTTAACGTTTCAGGTCGATGGCCCTTCGTCAGAACTGGAAAAAGCTGAAGATGGAACAGGTTTTAAAGCAAGTGTAGGGGCAGGGAAAGGGGGAGGGGAGGAAAGAACAAAAGGGAAGGTCTGTGATAGGATGGAAGGCAGGAGAGATTAAGAGAGATTAAGAGATGGTGCAAGGCAAAAGGAGATGGTAATGGGACAAGATAAGAAAAAAAGATGGCTCTAGATGAAGTGTAAATGGCACTGGCAGAATAAAAGACAGCTGCCATGTGAGAGAGAAAAAATAAAAATAAATGGGAAAAAAAGGATAGGGGCCGAGGTTATGATCTGAAATTGTTGAACTCTGTGTTGAGTCCAGAAGGCTGTAAAGTGCCTAATCGAAAGATGAGGTGCTGTTCCTCGAGCTTACGTTGAGCTTTATTGGAACAATGCACGAGGCCGAGGACGGTGAGGTCTGAGTGGGAGTGGAGCGGAGAATTAAAGTGACAGGCAACCGGAAGCTCGGGGTCACCCTTACGGACTGAACGGAGGTGTTCCGCAAAGTGGTCACCCAATCTGCGTTTGGTCTCCCCAGTGTAGAGGAGACCGCATAGTGAGCAGCGAATACAGTATACTAAATTGTAAGAAGTACAAGTAAATCGCTGTTTTACCTGGAAGGAGTGTTTGGGGCCCTGGACAGTGGGAAGGGTGGAGGTAAAAAGGCATATGTTGCATCTCCTGCGCTTGCACGGGAAGGTGCCGGGTGAAGGGGAAGGGGTGCTGGGGGTGGTAGAGGAGTGGACCAGGGTGTCGCGGAGGGAGCGGTCCCTTCGGAATGCTGAAAGGGGAGGTGAGGGGAAGATCTGTTTGGTGGTGGGATCACGCTGGAGGTGGCGGAAATGGCGGAGGATGATCAGTTGACTGTGGAGGCTGGTGGGGTGAAAGGTGAGGACAAGGGGAACCCTATCGTGGTTCCGGGAGGGAGGGGAAGGGGTGAGAGGCAGAAGTGCGGGAAATAGAACGGACACGGTCAAGGGCCGTGTCAACCACAGTAGAGGGGAATCCTCGGTTGAGGGAAAAGGAAGACATGTCGGAAGCACTAGTATGGAAGGTGGCATCGTCAGAGCAGATGCGGCGGAGACAGAGAAACTGGGAGAATGGAATAGAGTCCTTACAGGAAGCGGGGTGGGAGGAAGTGTAGTTCAGGTAGCTGTGGGAGTCAGTGGGCTTGTAGTGAATGTTAGTCAATAACCTATCCCCAGAGATGGAGACGGAGAAGTGGAGGAAGGGAAGGGAAGAGTCGGAGATGGACCATGTGAAGGTGAGGGAAGGGTGGAAATTGGAAGCAAAGTGAATGAAATTTTCTAGTTCATGGCGAGAGCAGGAAACAGCACCAATACAGTCATCAATGTACCGGAAAAAGAGGTGAGGGAGGGGACCTGAGTAGGACTGGAACAAAGAATGTTCCACATATCCCACGAAAAGGTAGGCATAGCTGGGACCCATGTGGATTCCCATAGCAACACCTTTAATTTGGAGGAAGTGAGTGGAGTCAAAGGAGAAGTTGTTCAATGTGAGAACAAGTTCAGCCAGGCGGAGGAGGGTGGTGGTGGATGGGGGCTGGTTGGGCCTCTGTTCAAGGAAGAAGTGGAGTGCCCTCAGGCCATCCTGGTGGGGGATGGAGGTGTAGAGGGATTGGACGCCCATAGTGAAAAGGAGACGGTTGGGGCCAGGAAACTGTTAAAGTGGCGGAGGGGGTCGAAAGAGTCGCGGATGTAGGTGGGAAGAAAAAATAGAGTCGACATAGGAAGAGATAAGTTCCGTGGGGCAAGAACAGGCTGAAATGATGGGTCTACCAGGGCAGTCCTCTTTGTGGAGGCTACAGATGCTGCCTGACCTGCTGAGTATTTCCAACATTTTCTGTTTTTATTTCATATTTCCAGCATCTACAGTATTTTGATTTTGTAATAGATGATAGGGGTTCAGGTAAAGGGGTATTTAGGAAAGCAAAGAGAAAGGAGAAGGCAATAGTGCAGGGCAACGACAGGGGTAATGATAACCAGAATATATCAGGAAGGGGCAGAGCGTACAAGCAAAAGAGTGCACCAGAAAATAGAGTCAGAGTAAGGAAAAATGATAAGATAAAATTAAAGGCTCTTTATCTGAATGCATGCAGCATTCGTAACAAGATAGATGAGTTAACGGCACAAATAGAAATAAATGGATATGATCTGATAGCCATTACAGAGACGTGGTTGCAAGGTGACCAAGGCTGGGAACTGAATATTCAGGGGTATTTGACATTTCGGAAGGATAGGCAGAAAGGAAAAGGAGGTGGGGTAGCTCTGTTAATAAAGGAAGAGATCACTGCAGTGGTGAGGAATGATATTGGCTCAGAAACTCAAGACGTAGAATCAGTTTGGGTGGAGATAAGAAATAGTAAGGGTAAGAAGTCACTGGTGGGAGTAGTATATAGGCCCCCTAACATTAGCTATACTGTAGGACAGAGTATAAATCAAGAAATAATGGGGGCTTGTAAGAAAGGTACTGCAATAATCATGGGCGATCTTTATCATCATATAAATTGAACAAATCAAATTGGCAAGGGGTAGGCTTAAGGACGAGTTCATAGAGTGTATTCGGGATGGTTTCTTAGAGCAATATGTTGAGGAACCAACCAGGGAGCAGGCTATTTTAGATCTGGTAATGTGTAATGAGACAGGATTAATTAATGATCTCATAGTAAAGGATCCCCTAGGAAAGAGTAATCATAGCATGGTAGAATTTCAAATTCAGTTTGAGGGTGAGAAACTTGGGTCTGAAACAAGTGTCCTAAACTTAAATAAAGGCAATTACAAGGGTATGAGGACAGAGTTGGCTAAAGTGGACTGGGAAAGTAGATTAAAGGGTAAGACGGTAGATCAGCAGTGGCAGACATTTAAGGAGATATTTCATAAATCTCAGCAAAGGTATATTCCAGTGAGAAAGAAAGGCTCTACGAGAAGGATGCACCATCTATGGCTAACTAAGGAAGTTAAGGATGGTATCAAATTGAAAGAAAAGGCATACAATACACTAAAACAGATTATCTGGTCATCATCACATTGCTGTTCGTGGGAGCTTGCTGTGCGCAAATTGGCTGCTGTGTTTCCTACATTACAACAATGACTGCACTTCAAAAAGTACTTCATTGGCTGTAAAGTGCTTTGGGAACATCCTGAGGTGGTGAAAGACGCTCTATAAATGCAAGACTTTCTTTTTCTGTTCTGCATCAAATGTTCCAATTAAGACATTGAATTCTTCCTTCGGGAGTAAGTTTACAACATTAGGCTGAACTCAACAAAACAATTTGGTGTCACATTGCCATAGAAATATTATGCTACCAGCCCACCCATGAAATCAAGGGACAGATGGCTTCACATCCTGAAAATGATTTTGATACGCTATACACTTCCCTTTAGGGTTGGTTGTGTAGGATTTAGGGCTTAATTGTTGTAAATGTTGCAAATTATTTCAGGCCATTAAGTTAAAATAAAACATGAGTTTTCTGTGTAGATGAGGAGAGTTTATTTTTCCAATGCTTATATAATCAAAGAACCCATTCATTGAACAGGGCAGAGTAGGGAAAGGCACAGCAAGGCTACTCATTGAACAGATAGTTCAACTGTTCGTTGCATGACAGGACACTGTACGTGACTGCTGCTGTTCCTATTGTGTTACTGCCATTTCTTGTCAGTCTGTGTTCTTGTGCCAGCCATTGAACACTGTCGACACAAAAGATGTGACCTTGCTTTGCTTGGTGCTTTGGAGCGCAGTTTGCCCACCGCCTGAGCAACAAGCGCCGCCCCCTCTTGCAATGAACTCCATCCCAGCTTTAGTGCTGAAGATCTGCGCTCCCATCCCTAATTGCCCTCGAGAAGGTGGTGGTGAGCCACCTCCTTGAACCGCTGCAGTCCGTGTGGTGAAGGTGCTCCCACAGTGCTGTTAGGGAGGGAGTTCCAGGATTTTGACCCAGCGACAATGAAGGACCGGCCGATATACTTCTAAGTCAGGATGGTGTGTGACTTGGAGGGGAACTTGGAGGTGGTGGTGTTCCCATGCGCCTGCTGCCCTTGTCCTTCTAGGTGGAAGAGGTCGTGGGCTTGGGAGGTGCTGCCGAAGAAGCTGAAGTGGGGAAAGAGTTAAAATGACATCGCTGGCAGTTTCACTGAATGGTGTTAGAAAGACAGGTGCTAACATGAAAGGCCACATCCATAAAGATGCGGTCAAGATAGCTGACCTTTGAAGACCAGAACCAATTAAGTGGAGACAGGATGTCCAGCATTTCAACTGCCCTTAACAGCTTTATTATCTGGGTCACATTCCAAGTTATCTTTTAATCAGCGTACAGCAGCTTGAGTGAATGATTGAGGAGGCAGCTTACACATGTCTACCCTAGGACATGTAATCAATCCGTGAAGGTGCATGCGGGCCAAGATCCAATCAGGTTGCAGGAATGAATTGTGCATGAGCCTGTCATGTGTATTTGAATGTATAAAAATGTAGTGTTTGCTGTAACAATTTGGAGAAGTCTGGCTAAAGACAGAGCAGACTGTCTCCCCACCGGTGCAATAAAGACAACTTGATTATTGATCTGAAACCCTTGTGTCGAGTGTTGGTTCAAAATACTCCACAACAAAGCCTTGGTGAGTTGCTGCAGTGCATCTTGTAGATGGTACACACGGCAGCCTCGGTACGACGGTGGTGGAGGGAGTGAATGTTTAAGGTGGTGGATGGGGTGTCAATCAAGCGGGCTGGATGGTGTCGAGCTTCTTGAGTGTTGTTGGAGCTACGCTCATCCAGGCAAGTGGAGAATATTCCATCACACTCCTGGCTTGTGCCTTGTAGATGGTGGAAAGGCTTTGGGGAGTCAGGAGGGGAGACACTCGCCGCAGAATACCCAGTCTCTGACCTCATCTTGTTGCCACAGTATTTATGTGGCTGGTCCAGTTAAGTTTCTGGTCAATGGTGACCCCCCAGGATGTTGATGGTGGCGGATTCGGCGATGGTAATTCCGTTGAATGTCAAGGGGCGGTGGTTAGAGTCATCAACCGTGCTATCAAGTGGTACTTACTCACCAATAAACCACTCACCGATGCTCAGTCCCGCCAGGAGTGCTCGGCTCCAGACCTCATTACAGCCTTGGTCCAAACATGGACACAAGAGCTGAATACAAGAGGTGCGGTAAGAGTGGCTGCCCTTGACATCAAGGCAGCATTTGACCGAGTGTGGCATCCAGGAGCCCCAGTAAAACTGAAGTCAATGGGGAATCAAGGGAGAAACTCTCCACTGGCTGGAGCCATACCTAACACAAAGGAAGATGGTGAGTAAATTATTGGAGTCCAAACATCTCAGCCCCAGGACATCACTGCAGGAGTTCCTCAACCCAGCCTCCTAGGCCCAACCACCTTCAGCTGCTTCATCAATGACCTTCGCGTCATCGTAATAACAACAACAACTTGCATTTATATAGCACCTTTAATGTAGTAAAACATCCCAAGGTGCTTCACAGGAGCGTTATCACACAAAATTTGACATCAAGCCACATAAGGAGATATTAGGGCAGATGACCAATAGCTTGTTCAAAGAAGTAGGTTCGAAGGAGCGTCTTAAAGGATGAAAGAGAGCTACAGAGGTGGAGAGGTTTAGGGAGGGAATTCCGGAGCTTAGGGCCTCGGCAGCTGAACGCACGGCTGCCAATGGTGGAGCAATTAAAATTGGGGATGTGCAAGAGGCCAGAATTGGAGGAGCGCAGAGATCTCGGAAGGTTGTGGGGCTTGAGGAGGTTACAGAGATAAGGAGGGTGCGAGGCCATGGAGGGATTTGGACACAAGGGTAAGAATTTTAAAATCGAGGTGGCAGTGCTTAACTGGGAGCCAATGTAGGTCAGCGGGCACAGGCGTGATGGGTGAACGGGACTTGGTGTGAGTTAGGATATGGGCAGCCGGGTTTTTGATTAGCTTAAATTTATGGAGCGTGGAAGATGGGAGGCCAGCCAGGAGTGCGTTGGAATAGTCGAGTCGCGAGGTAACAAAGGCATGGATGAGGGTTTTAGCAGCAGATGAATGACGCAAAGACGGATTCGGGCGATGTTACGGAGTTGGAAGTAGGCAGTCTTAGTGATGATGTGGATATGTGGTCGGAAGCTCATTTCAGGGTCAAAAAAGACACCAAGGTTGCGAACAGTCTGTTTCATCCTCAGACAATTGCCAGGGAGAGGGATGGAGTTGGTGGCTAGGGAACAGAGTTTGTAGCAGAAACATAAAAGATAGGAGCAGGAGTAGGACATTCGGCCCCTCGAACCAGCTCCGCCATTCAATGCGATCATGGCTGATCATCCAAATTCAGTACCCTGTCCCTGCTTTCTCCCCATATCCCTTGATCCCCTTAGCCTTAAGAACTATATCTAACTCCTTCTTGAATATATTTAATGAATTGGCCTCAACTGCCTTGTGTGGTAGAGTATTCCACAGGTTCACCACTATCTGGGTGAAGAAATTCCTCCTCATCTCAGTCCTAAATGGCTTACCCCTTATCCTTAGACTGTGACCCCTGGTTCTGCACTCCCCCGCCATCGGAAACAGCCTTCCTGCATCTAGTCTGTCTAGTCTTGTTAGAATTTTATAAGTTTCAATGAGATCCCCTCTCATTCTTCTAAACTCTAGCGAATATAAGCCTAATCGACCCAATCTCTCTTCATACATCATTCCTGCCATCCCAGATATCAGTCTGGTGAATCTTCGCTGCACTCGCTCCATGGCAAGAACATCCTTCCTCAGATAAGGCGACCAAAACTGCACACAATACTCAAGGTGTGGTCTCACCACGGTCCTGTACAACTGCAGCAAGATATCCTTGCTCCTGTACTCGAATCCTCTCGCTATGAAGGCCAACATACCATTTGCCTTCTTAACCGCCTGCTGCACCTGCATGCTTACCTTCAGCGACTGGTGCACAAGGACACCCAGGTCTCGTTGCACTTCCCCTTTTCCCAATCTATTGCCAGGCAGATTATTATCTGCCTTCCTGTTTTTGCCACCAAAGTGGATAACCTCGCATTTATCCACATTATACTGCATCTGCCATGCATCTGCCCAATCACCCAACCTGTCCAAATCATACTGGAGTTTCTCTGCATCCTCCTCACAGCACACACGCCCACCCAGCTTTGTGTCGTCTGCAAACTTGGAGATATTACATCTAGTTCCCTCGTCTAGATCATTAATATATATTGTGAATAACTGTGGTCCTAGCACCGATCTCTGCGGTACCCCACTAATCACTGCCTGCCACTCGGAAAAAGACCCGTTTATTCCAACTCTTTGCTTCCTGTCTGCCAACCAGTTCTCTATCCAAATCAGTACCTTAACCCCAATCCCATGTGCTTTAACTTTGCACGCTAATCTCTTATGCGGGACCTTATCGAAAGCCTTCTGAAAGTCCAAATACACCACATCCACTGGTTCTCCCTTATCTATTCTACCAGTTACATCCTCAAAAAACTCCAGTAGATTAGTCAAGCATGATTTACCTTTTGTAAATCCATGTTGACTTTGTCCAATCCTGTCACTGTTTTCCAAGTGCTCTGCTATTACATCTTTTATAAGGGACTCTAGCATTTTGCCCACTACCAATGTCAGGCTTACCGGTCTATAATTCCCCATTTTCTCTCTACCAACTTTTTTAAATAGTGGGGTTACATTAGCTACCCTCCAATCCATGGGAACTGTTCCAGAGTCTATAGAATTTTGGAAGATGACCAGCAATGCATCTACTATTTCTAGGGCCACTTCCTTAAGTACCCAAGGATGTAGATTATCAGGCCCTGCATATTTATCGGCCTTCAATCCCGTCAATTTCCCTAACACCATTTCCCTACAAATACTGATTTCATTCAGTTCCTCCCTCTCATTAGATCCTATGTTCCCCGACATCTCTGGGAGTTTATTTGTATCCTCCTTTGTGAAGACAGAACCAAAGTATGTATTTAATTGGTCTGCCATTTCTTTGTTCCCCATTATAAATTCCCCTGATTCTGACTGCAAGGGACCTATGCTTGACTTCACCAATCTTTTTCTCTTCACATATCTATAGAAGCTTTTACAGTCAGTTTTTATGTTCCCTGCAAGCTTACTCTCATACTCTATTTTTCCCCTCTTAATTAATCCCTTTGTCCTCCTTTGCTGAATCCTAAACTGCTCCCAATCCTCAGGTTTGCTGCTTTTTCTGGCCAATTTATATGTCCTCTCCTTGGATCTTATGCTATCCCTAATTTCCCTTGTTAGCCACGGTTGAGTCACCTTTTTTGTTTTATTTTTATGCCAAACAGGGATGAACAAATTCTGTAGTTCATCCATGCGATCTTTAAATGTTTGCCATTGCCTATCCACCGTCAACCCTTTAAGTAACGCTCCCCAATCCATCCTAGCCAACTCGCGCCTCAAACCATTGTAGTTTCCTTTATTTAAATTCAGTACCCTAGTCTCTGAGTCAACTATTACTTCACTCTGCATCTTAATGAAGAGTTCTATCATATTATGATCGCTCCTCCCCAAGGGGCCTCGCACAACAAGATTGCTAATTAATCCTTTCTCATTACATAATACCCAGTCTAAGATGGCCTGATCTCTAGTTGGTTCCTCAACATATTGGTCCAGGAAACCATCCTGTATACACTCTAGGAATTCCTCTTCCACAGTATTGTTACTAATTTGGTTAGCCCAATCTATATGTAGATTAAAGTCACCCATGATAACTGCTGTGCCCTTATTGCACGCATCTCTAATTTCCCATTTAATGCCATCCCCAACTTCAGCATTACTGTTTGGGGGTTTGTATGCAACTCCAACTAATGTTTTCTGCCCCTTGGTATTTCTCAGCTCTACCCATACAGATTCCACATCATCAGAGCTAATATCCTTCTTTACTATTGTGTTAATCTCCTCTTTACCCAGCAATGCTACCCCACCTCCTTTTCCTTTTTGCCTGTCCTTCCTGAATATTGAATACCCTTGGATGTTGAATTCCCAGCCTTGGTCACCCTGGAGCCATGTCTCCGTAATCCCAATTATATCATATCTGTTTACATCTATTTGCGCAGCTAATTCATCTACCTTATTACGAATGCTCCTCGCATTAAGACACAAAGCCTTCAGGCTTGTTTTTTTAACACTCTTAGACCTTTTAGAATTATTGTTTACTGTGGCCATGTTTGATTTACACCCTTGATTTCTCTGACTTCCACTTTTGCTTTTCTCCTTCCTGTCTTTTGCTTCTCTCCTTGTTTCCCTTTCCTCTGTCTCCCTGCACAGGTTGACAACCCCCTGCCATTTTAGTTTAAACAAAGTCAATGGCTTTGGTCTTCCCAACAAAGAACTTGCATTTATATAGCGCCTTTCATGACCGTGGGACATCCCAAAGCACTTTACAGCCAATGAAATACTTTTGAAGTGTAGTCACTGTTGTAACACAGGAAACTCAGCAGCCAATTTGCACACAGCAAGCTCCCACAAACAGCAATGAGATAATGGCCACAAAGTTTGTTTTAGTGATGTTGGTTGAGGGATAAATATTGGCCCAGGACACTGGGGAGAACTCCCTTGCTCTTCAAAATAATGACCGTGGGCCTCAGTTTATTGTCTCCTCTGAAAAACATGACCCTAACTAAGGAACAGTTGCACAGACAACAGTAAAGGGAACAAAACACTACAGTATAAGACAATAAGTAACTTAGGGTTGTCTTATCCAGATGGCAGCAATAAATGAAAGTCAATATGGGCTCATGAAAATGAAGCAAGACTTAATAAATTTACTGGAGCATTGTGAGAAGGTAACTCAATTCGGGAATGAAAGCAATGGATATTCTATATCTACACTTCCAGTAAACGTTTAACACGCTCCCATACAAAGGACATGTCACATAAAAAGAAAGACTTGCATTTCCACAGCGCCTTTCACGACCACTGGACGTCTCAAAGCGCTTTACAGCCAATGAAGTACTCTTTGAAGTGGAGTCACAGTTGCAATGTAGGAAACGCAGCAGTCACTTTGTGCACAGCAAGCTCCCACAAACAGCAATGTGATAATTACCAGATCATCTGTTTTTTAGTGATGTTGATTGAGGGATAAATATTGGCCCCAGGACACCGGGGAGAACTCCCCTGCTCTTCTTCGAAATAGTGCCATGGGATCTTTTACGTCCACCTGAGAGAGCAGACGGGGCCTCGGTTTAATGTATCATCCAAAAGAAAGCACCTCCGACAGTGCAGCACTCCCTCAGCACTGCACTGGAGTGTCAGCCTAGCTTTATGTGCTCAAGTCTCTGGAGTGGGACTTGAACCCACAACCATCTGACTCAGCATCAAGGGTGCTGCCCACTGAGCCACGGCTGACATATAAAGATATAAGGAAAACTCTTACGCAGTCAAAGATGAAGCTGTAAATGGAATAGAAAATACTTGCAACAAAGGAATGAACAGTGTTAGTTGACAATCATTCCAACTGGACCATGATGTCCTGAGCTTTTGTTGATCGTAATGATGGTCCGTGCCGGGGTTTATTCTCCACACCAGCCTCCTCCCACCTTACTTCATCTCACTCTATCAGCATATCCTTCTATTCCTTTCTCCCTCATGCACTTTTCCAGCTTCCCCTTAAATGCATCGATGCTATTCGCCTCAACCGCTCCTATTGGCAGCGAGTTCCACATTCTAAGCACTCTCTGGGTAAAGAAGTTTCCCCTGAATTCCCTATCTTATATTTATGGCCCCTAGCTTTGGATTCCACCTCCGTTAGTGAGCTGCCTAAAGATTGTTGCCAAAAACCATCCTAGGTGAACATGTTAAAAAATGTTTTCATTAAATCTGAGAGTACAGTAGCAGACCCATGGAGTTTAAATGGCTAGGATAGATGATACCGAGTTCATTAAAGCTTGCCCTACACCTGAATCGTCACACTCACCCTCTGTTCCGACAGCCAACTGTTTGAATTAATGTTAATCATAGAATCATGGAAATTTACAGCACAGAAGGAGGCCATTCGGCCCATCGTGTCCGTGCCTGCCCATAAAGAGCTCTCCAGCCTAATCCCACTTTCCAGCTCTTGGTCCGTAGCCCTGTAGGTTACGGCGCTTCAAGTGCACATCCAAGTATTTTTTAAATGTGATGAGGGTTTCTGCCTCTACCACCCTTTCAGGCAGTGAGTTCCAGACCCCCACCACCCTCTGGGTGAAGAAATGTCTCCTCAAATCCCCTCTAAACCTCTGACCAATTACTTTCAATCTATGACCCCTGGTTATTGCTGAGGGAAATAGCTCCTTCCTATCCACTCTATCTGAGCTCTTCATATTTTTATACACCTCAATCAAGTCTCCCCTCAGCCTCCTCTGTTCCAAAGAAAACAACCCCAGCCTGTACAATCTTTCCTCAGAGCTAAAATTCCCCAGTCCTGGCAACATCCTGGTAGATCTGCTCTGGACCCTCCCTAGTTGATGCTTTGGCTGCTAATCGAATAAAACAAGGGAAGAGAAGGAAAGAAAAAAAAAATACCTGATCACCAAAAGTCATGTATGTGATGTCCTCATTGTTTTTCATTTGTTCTGGGGTTTGTATTGTAGGGTTGCCAACTCTGGCTGGCTGTATGCCTGGAGGTTGCATCACGTGACTGTCTCCCTCCAATTACCCCGCCCCCATTGGTCACGCCTTCCCACGGCCAATCAGAAAGCGAACAGACTCTTCGTTACCCGATTGGATGGTTCTTGACTGTCGGTCAAACTGCCTTTCCTTTCTCACCTGCAACTTTTCGAAGACTAATAAACATAAGTTTTGAAAGAATGGAATTTCTGGGGGGTAACGGCCCCTATAATTTTTCTCCCGGGGTCTTTGCTCCCAGCAACCTGGAGATTTATTTTCAATCTCTGGAGACCCCGGGGCGGCCCTTGAGGGTTTCAAAATTCTCATCCTTGTTTTCAAATCCCTCCAGAGCCTCGCCCCTTCCTATCTCTGTAATCTCCTTCAGCCCAACAACCCCTCCCGAGATCTCTGCGCTCCTCTAATTCTGCCCTCTTGAGCATCCCTGATTATAATCGCTCAACCTTTGGTGGCCGTGTCTTCAGCTGCCTGGGCCCTAAGCTCTGGAATTCCCTCCCTAAACCTTTCCGCCTCACTACCTCTCTCTCCTCCTTTAAGACGCTCCTTAAAACCTACCTCTTTGACCAAGCTTTCGGTCACCTGCCCTAATTTATCCTTATGTGGCTCGGTGTCAAATTTTTTTTTGTCTTAAAATACTCCTGTGAAGCGCCTTGGGACGTTTTACTACGTTAAAGGCGCTATATAAATACAAGTTGTTGTTGTTGTTGGCGGCCCTCGTGCTTTGCCCTTTTAACCCCTGGATTTTTTCAAGCACCGCTATTTTTTTCCCTCCATTTAGCGCCGGTGTTCCTGTTTCAGCTTGCTCTTTGAGTCCTCAGTGAGAGCTTTTGTAGCCTCAGTGTCTCTCAGCTGTGAATTTAATTACTGGAGCTTTTCCACATCAAATCCAATTCTGTCTAGACAAGGCCATTAATAACCTGGGAATCAAGCAATCACGCCTTACAAATTGAAGGCTAATGGTTTTACCTTTCTTTGATTGTCTTGCAAACTTTCGCTCAGAAGAATTACACAACACCCTCACTGTAAGGCTCCCCGGCATTGTGTATACTGAGACCTCACTTAGTTGACCTCATGCAATTACGCAGATTGCACTGGTTTAAATATTTTTGTGGTGCGACAGGCACTTCAGGCATGATGTGCTGGGAGTGCTGTGTGCGGGGGATGGGAGGGGGGAAGCAGCCAGAATGTTGAGCCTCAAAGGGCTGCAGTTTTTGGGGCGCAATGACTCCCTTTTATCGAGTGTCAGCCTTGGCTCGGTGTTAGCACTCTCGCCTCTGAGCCAAAGACTTGAGCACATAAGCCAGGCTGACACTCCCAGTGCAGTGCTGAGGGAGCGCTGCATCTGTCGGAGGTGCCGTCTTTCAGATGAGATGTTAAACCGAGGCCCCGTCTGCTCTCTCAGGTGGGCGAAAAAGATCCCATGGCACTATTGGGAGAAGAGCAGGGGGAGTTCTCCCTGGTTTCCTGGCCAATATTTATCCCTCAATCAACATCACTAAAACAGATTATCTGGTCATTATCACATTGCTGTTTGTGGGAGCTTGCTGTGCGCAAATTGGCTGCTGTGTTTCCTACATTACAACAGTGACTACACTTCAAAAAAAGTACTTCATTGGCTGTAAAGCCCTTTGAGACGTCCAGTGGTCGTGAAAGACGCTGTAGAAATGCAAGCCTTTCTTTCTTGATCTTTAGAAGCCAATTAAAGGAGGTGGAAGGCAAAAATGTACATTTTTAACTGCGTCCTTGGGGTGCTATTCTTTGCAGGGTCTGAGTGCCTCAACAGAGATATACTGAGGAGAACCCCTAATTAGCACCAAAATATACGGGGCAAGTGAACCTTGGCTTCTGATTATTTTTTCAGAGTATTTTTTTGACGTTATTGAATATCCATTTTATCATATGTCTCGTTATAACTTATGGGCTGTAATTTCATTATTGATGCGAGCTACTTCACACAAATCAGTTTAAGGCGTTTTATTTTGTTAAAGCGCTCCAGGCACGGGAGCTCCGTATTACCGATCGTGGAGGCCTGAGACTACCTACGTGCCTGCTTTGGCCACCGTGTAGTGTGCAGGGACTGTCTCGGCTCATCAAGGCCCCAAGCCAACTTAGAGGTCTTCCTTCAGTAGCTGCTGCTTCCTGACTTTCTGATTCCCGACTCCCCCCCATCCCACCCAGCTCCCCGCCCCCCCCCAACTCCCCCGCGCCAGTGGGGCTGCCAACTGTGATTGGACGTATTCCTGGAGGTTTTATCTCATGACCTCCCGCCATTGGTCACCCAACAGGTCCATCCTCTCCGCGCCCACCGCCTTCCCACACCACTATATCAGCATCATAATCCAATCTCTCGTCTGGGGTGAGTTAATGGCCTAGAAATTCGAGGGTCGTTTTTTGGCCACCTAATCCCCCAATATGGCAGGCAGGAAATGCGTGCTCATTACCAGCCGGAAATGCGCTGTCCGCCATATTGATATAGGCAGACAAATAAGCGTTCAGGTCCCACACCTGAAACAGGCGCTAGGCCCTTCGGATATGCAATTAAGAGGGCTAATGCCTGTAATATTGGTTTGCCCTGAGGCAGCCGGCATCAAAAAGGTAAGTTTGTCAAAAATATACTTACCTGAATGTTGCGGTGGGAGGAGCAGGAGTTCTGCTCCTGGCCCCACATGAAAAACCACACGGATCAATGCCGGCCCCCGCTCATGCCCCCCAACCACCCCCCCCCCCCCCCTCCATCCCCCGATCACGACCTCGACCCCTCCCCCCCGCACTACGATCGCCCCTCCCTACCCCTCTCCACCGATTTCGGCCACCGTTACCCTCCCTCCTGATCGACCACTCCCGCCTCCTGGTCGCCCCCCCCCCCGCCCTCTCCCGGTCCCCTTTAAGGAGCTACCTGGGGGCCACTGTCGGTGCCCGATCTTCGAGGCCTCTTCTCCGGCGAGCTGCCCATTAGGTGTCTCAGGTTCGATGATAATGAGGACCGAGGCACAATATTAGATGCCCCTCGGGTCTATCCGGTCAGGCGCGTGGATCGTTCCTTGTAACAGCCCCCCCTCCACCCCCCACGCCCATCTCTGGGCATCAACAAATTTTTACCCCCAGTCCACTTCTTGTCTCGGGCAGGAGTGCTATGCATTACTCCACAAACTATGACTAGAAGGAGCTCAAAGTACACCAGATCATTGCTCTACAACTTTGCCCCTCCCCTCTCTCCTGGCCCCCCCCTCTTTCTCCCCCCTTTCTTTCTCAGGGGATTGTGGAGAGCTAGTAAAGACAATAAAAATGATGAGCTGCCCTCCCGCAGACAGACAAAATACTTCAACATCTATCCCATTAATGAAGATGTTCTATTGATCAGTTCCGTCACTGAGTTCAATCACTTTGATGTTGTGAAATTATTACCTTTCTGGTTTTGTTGATTTCATTGGGAGTAGTGGGGAGGCAGGGGGAAACTGGCCGCATTAAGTGGTGGCTCAGTTGTACCCATCCTACCTGTTGACTATTTCCTTTATCCTCAACCTTTGGTAGTAACTCCCTAGTGCTCGGGCATTGATGGAGGTAACAGGTCTGCTTTAATGGTGGATTCATTGCGATTGCCTGGTAGAAACTCAAGTTGAAACTCAAGCTAGTAACACCACTGCAGTTAATGACCCAGCTCACTTCACTGTCTCGGTGCAATGCGCCCATCATCCCTGGGAGGGGATTGTCATTTATCACAAACCAGAGGAATTTGATCCTTGATTGATCAGGCAGTGTACAAATTCCATTTGGCTAATGGACCAGAATTTGATTTCTGGTCTACCTTAGTGTTAAAAATTGCTTTCACTGGAA
The DNA here is from genome assembly GCA_030390025.1 of Squalus acanthias. Classification (NCBI taxonomy): domain Eukaryota; kingdom Metazoa; phylum Chordata; class Chondrichthyes; order Squaliformes; family Squalidae; genus Squalus; species Squalus acanthias. The sequence goes on along the minus strand of CM059434.1, from coordinate 6,461,752 downwards.
CCGGAATGATGGAAAGCAATTTAAAGTGGAGCATTAGCAATGCTTCTGAGTTCCGAATCGTCGCTGAGATGGGAAAGATTCAGCGCTTCTATCCTGGTTAATGGTTTGGGGGCCTTCCTGCTGAAACATAAACCACAGCGGTTTCATTGAGAAACCAGGGTGAATGGCATCGTTCCAAAGTGCAGGGAGCATGAAGGTAGCAAAACAAGTAAAAGAGAAGATGAGGTAAATCAGGAACATTAACGATTCTTCTTCTTCTTCTTCTTAGGCAGTCCCTCGGAACCGAGGATGACTTGCTTCCACATTAAAAATGAGTTCTCAGGTGACTGATGAGTCCAGTGCGGGACCGACAGTCTATGTCACAGGTGGGGCAGACGGTGGTTGAAGGGGCGGGTAGGTGGGGTGCTTGGGTTGACGTGCGCTCCTTCCGCTGCCTGCGCTTGGAATAACAATTGCACGACGCCAACAATGGGCTTTAAAAGTCTCAAGATTATAAAAGGTGGAACAATGAGGTGGATTGTAACAGACTTCAGGAGGACATAGACAGACTGGGGAAATGGGCAGACACGTGGAAAATGAAACTTAACGCAGAGAAGTGTGATGTGATACATTTTGGTAGGAAGAATGAGGAGAAAGAAAGAAAGAAAGACTTGCATTTATATAGCTCAGGACCTCAGGACGTCCCAAAGCGCTTTATAGCCAAAGAAGTATTTTTGAAGTGGAGCCACTGTTGTGATGTAGGAAATGCAGCAGCCAATTTGCGCACAGCAAGCTCCCACAAACAGCAATGTGATAATGACCAGATAGACTGTTTTTAATGATGTTGGTTGAGGGATAAATTTTGGCCCCAAGTCACCGGGGAGAACTCCCCTGCTCTTCTTCGAAATAGTGCCATGGGATCTTTTACATCCACCTGAGAGAGCAGACGGGGCCTCGGTTTAATGTCTGATCCGAAAGACGGCACCTCTGACAGTGCAGCACTCCCTCAGCACTGCACTGGGAGTGTCAGCCTGGATTTTGTGCTCAAGTTTCTGGAGTGGGACTTGAACCCACAACCTCCTGACTCAGAGGTGAGGAGGCACAGCTGACACATGGCTGAGGAGAGGCAGAATAAGTTAAATGATACAATTTTAAAGGGAGTGCTGGAACAAAGAGACCTGGGGGTGTATGTACACAAATCTTTGAAGGCGGCAGGACACGCTTGTAAGGCAGTTAAAAAGGGCATACGGGATCCTTGGCTTTATTTAATAGTAGTCTTCACTGGGTAATTGAGAGGATTCAAAAAAATTGTTGCACTGCCACAGAGAAGATTAAGAAGGGATCTGATAGATGTATTCAAAATTATGAAAGGTCTTGAGAGGGTAAAGAGTGGAGGATAGTTTCTGTTGGTTGGAGAATCAGTTACAAAGGAGCCACAGACTGAGGATTACACCAAGGAGACCAAAGGAGAAAGTGGGAAGAATTTTTATCTTCACACCATTATTAGAAAATGTCTGAGGGAGAGGCAATCGCATCATTTAACTGGTTCATTATTTTAAAAGGAAAAATATAAGATACGGGGAAAGAGCAAGGGGAAATGGGGTTGGTGCAGATAGGTCCAGTTGACGAATTAGAATGACACAGGCACAATGGGCCAAACGGCTTCATTCTGTGACGTGCCTCGATGAATCTACATTTTCAATTTTTTAGCACAGATGCACATTAGTTTGCCTCAATTTTAAATGCCATTTCCTATTGCCCTGCCCAGCTGCTAAACAACAGTCAGTCAGAGAATGACTAGACAGGTGCGCAATAGTCTCATTGCATCAGTTCAGGCAGGCCTGTGAACTTTGTAAGCAATGTGGGGAATGGGCAATCCAAACCAAACCAAACCAATCCAAACCAAACCAAACCAATCCAAACCAAACCAAACCAATCCAAACCAAACCAAACCAATCCAAACCAAACCAAACAAATTCAAACCCAACCAAACCAAACCCAACCAATCCAAACCAAACCAAACCAATCCAAACCAAACCAAACAAATCCAAAACCAACCAATCCAAACCCAACCAATCCAAACCAAACCAAACCAAACCAATCCAAACCAAACCAAACCCAACCAATCCAAACCAAACCAATCCAAACCAAACCAAACCAAACCAATCCAAACCAAACCAAACAAATCCAAACCCAACCAATCCAAACCCAACCAATCCAAACCAAACCAATCCAAACCAAACCAAACCAAACCAAGCCAAACCAATCCAAACCAAACCAAGCCAAACCAAACCAATCCAAACCAAACCAATCCAAACCAATCCAAACCAAACCAAGCCAAACCAAACCAAACCAAACCAAACCAAGCCAAACCAATCCAAACCAAACCAAACCAAACCAATCCAAACCAATCCAAACCAAACCAATCCAAACCAAGCCAAACCAAACCAATCCAAACCAAGCCAAACCAAATCCAACCAATCCAAATCAAACCAATCCAAACCAAACCAAACCAAACCAATCCAAACCAAACCAAACCAAACCAATCCAAACCAATCCAAACCAAACCAATCCAAACCAAGCCAAACCAAGCCAAACCAAACCAAACCAAACCAAACCAATCCAAACCAAACCAATCCAAACCAAACCAATCCAAACCAATCCAAACCAAACCAAACCAAACCAATCCAAACCAATCCAAACCAAGCCAAACCAAACCAAACCAATCCAAACCAATCCAAACCAATCCAAACCAATCCAAACCAAACCAATCCAAACCAAGCCAAACCAAACCAAACCAAACCAATCCAAACCAATCCAAACCAAGCCAAACCAAGCCAAACCAAGCCAAACCAAACCAAACCAAACCAAACCAATCCAAACCAAACCAATCCAAACCAAACCAAACCAAACCAATCCAAACCAATCCAAACCAAACCAATCCAAACCAAGCCAAACCAAGCCAAACCAAACCAAACCAAACCAAACCAATCCAAACCAAACCAATCCAAACCAAACCAAACCAAACCAATCCAAACCAATCCAAACCAAACCAATCCAAACCAAGCCAAACCAAGCCAAACCAAACCAAACCAAACCAAACCAATCCAAACCAAGCCAAACCAAGCCAATCCAAACCAATCCAAACCAAACCAATCCAAACCAAGCCAAACCAAGCCAAACCAAACCAAACCAAACCAAACCAATCCAAACCAAGCCAAACCAAACCAAACCAAACCAATCCAAACCAATCCAAACCAAACCAAACCAATCCAAACCAAACCAAACCAAACCAATCCAAACCAATCCAAACCAAACCAAACCAAACCAAACCAAACCAATCCAATCCAATCCAAACCAAACCAAACCAAACCAAACAAAACAAAACCAATCCAATCCAAACAAAACCAAACCAAACCAAACAAAACCAATCCAATCCAATCCAAACCGATACAAGCCCATGTTATGTTTATTCATCATCAGGATTGTGGGCATCACTGGCAAGGCCGGCATTCCTAGTTGCCCACGATAAGGTGGTGGTGGGTCTTCTTCTTCTTTGGAGCAGGTTTAACACAACTGAGTGTCTCGCTCGGCCACTTCAGAGATCAGTTAAGAGTCAACCACGTTGGTGTGGGACTGGAGTCACATATAGGTCCAGACCTGGTCAGGACGGCAGGTTTCCTTCAAGCAGCCTGTGAACCTTCGTGACACTAGGGGCAATTTTAACCTACGCCACCGACCGGCAAACCCACGGGATCGGGTGGAACGCCGGTTTTACACCCCGCCAAATATTAATCGTAGAATCATAGAAAAATTACGACACAGAAGGAGGCCATTCGACCCATCGTGTCTGTGCCGGTCGGAAAAGAGCTATCCAGCCTAATCCCACTTTCCAGCTCTTGGTCCGTAGCCCTGTAGGTTATAGCACTTCAAGTGCATATCCAAGGACTTTTTAAATGCGATGAGGGTTTCTGCCTCTACCACCCTTTCAGGCAGTGAGGTCCAGACCCCCACCATCCTCTGGGTGAAAATTTCTTTCCTCATCTCCCCTCTAATCCTTCTACCAAATCAATGCCCCCTGGTTCTTGACCCCTCTGCTAAAGGGAAATAGGTCCTTCCTATCCACTCTATCTGGGCCCCTCATAATTTTATACATCTCAATTAAATCTCCCCTCAGCCTCCTCTGTTCCAAGGAAAATAATCCCAGCCTATCCAATCTTTCCTCATAGCTAAAATTCTCCAGTCCTGGCAACATCCTCGTAAATCTCCTCTGCACCCTCTCCAGTGCAATCACATCCTTCCTGTAATGTGGTGAGCAGGACTGCACGCAGTACTCAATCTGTGGCCTCACCAGTGTTGTATACAGTTCTAGCATAACTTCCCTGCTCTTATATTCTATGCCTCGGCTAATAAAGGAAAGCATTCCGTATGTCTTTTTAACTATCTATCGACCTGTCCTGCTACCTTTAAGGATCTGTGGACACACACTCCAAGGTCTCTCTGTTCCTCCACACCTCTCAGTGTCCTCCCATTAATTGTGTATTCCCTTGCCTCGTTTACCCTCCCCAAATGCATTACCTCACACTTTTCCGGATTGAATTCCATTTGCCACTTTTCTGCCCAACTGACCAGTTCATCGATATCTTCCTGCAGTCTGAAGCTTTCCTCCTCACTGTCAACCACACGGCCAATTTTTTGTATCATCTGCAAATTTCTTTATCATTCCCCCTACATTTAAGTCTACATCATTAATATATACAACAAAAAGTAAGGGACCGAGTACTGAGCCCTGTGGAACCCCACTGGAAACAGCCTTTATGTCGCAAAAACTCCCCTCAACCGTCACCCTTTGCTTCCTGCCACTGAGCCAATTTTGGATCCAATTTGCCACTCTCCCTTGTATCCCATGGGCTTTAACTTTTTGATCAGCCTGCCATGTGGGACCTTGTCAAAAGCCTTGCTAAAATCCATGTAGACTACATCAAACGCACTGCCCTCATCGACCCTCCTTGTTACCTCCTCAAAGAATTCAATCAAGTTAGTCAGACACGACCTTCCCTTAACAAAACCATGCTGACTGTCCTTGATTAATCTGTGTCTTTTTAAATGAAGGTTTATACTGTCTCTCAGAATTGATTCCAGTAATTTGCCCACCACCGAGGTTAAACTAACTGGCCTGTAATTGCTCGGTTTATCCCTTCCTCCTTTTTAAACAATGTTACAACGTTAACAGTTCTCCAATCCACTGGCACCACTCCTGTAGACAGAGAGGATTGGAAAATGATGGTCAGAGTCTCCGCAATTTCCTCCCTTGCTTCTTTTAATAGCCTCGGATATATTTCATCCGGCCCTGGCGATTTATCTACTTTCAAGGAGGCTAAATCCCTTAATACTTCCTCTCTTACTATTTTTATCCCGTCCAATATTTCACTATCTTCCTCCTTAACTTCAACATTGGCATCGGCCCCCCTCTTTTGTGAATACAGCTACAAAGTATTCATTCCTTAGAATAAGGGGCTGCTCTTTCAAAACTGAGATGAGGAGAAACTTCTTCACTCAGAGGGTAGTAAGTCTGTGGAATTTGCTGCCCCAGGAAGCTGTGGAAGCTACATCATTAAATAAATTTAAAACAGAAATAGACAGTTTCCTAGAAGTAAAGGGAATTAGGGGTTACGGGGAGCGGGCAGGAAATTGGACATGAGGCTGAGTTCGGATCGGTCAGGGCCCTGTGGGTGGCGTAGCGGGCCCAAGGGCTGAGTGGCCGGGTCCTGCTCCTACTTCTTGTGTTCTTTAGATTTGAGGTGAGGATCAGATCAGCCATGATCTTATTGAATGGCGGAGCAGGCTCGAGTATCTTACCCACATCCTCCGCCTCCTCACATAGATTGCCATTTTGGTCCCTGATAGGCACGACTCTTTCCTTAGTTATGCTTTTGCTCTTTATGTATTTATAAAAGATCTTTGGGTTTTCTTTGACTCTTATTTTTTCATGCCCTCTTTTTGCTTTCCTGATTTCCTTCTTAATTTCACCCCTGCACTTTCTATACTCTTCTTGACTTTCTGCAGTATTGAGCTCACGATATCTGATGTAGGCTTTCCTTTTTATCCTTATCTTACCCTGTATGCACTTTGTCAACCAGGAGGGCTCTACATTTGGCAGTTCTACCCTTTTTCTTTATGGGAACCAGTTTACCCTGAAGTAAAAAGGGACCTGGGTGTCCTTGTGCACCAGTCACTGAAAGCAAGCATGCAGGTGCAGCAAGCAGTTAGGAATGCAAATGGTATGTTGGCCTTCATTGCAAGAGGATTTGAGTACAGGAGCAAGGATGTCTTACTACAGTTATACAGGGCCTTGGTGAGACCACACCTGGAGTACTGTGTGCAGTTTTGGTCTCCTTACCTAAGAAAGGGTATACTTGCCATAGAGGGAGTGCAGCGAAGGTTCACCAGACTGATTCCTGGGATGGCAGGACTGTCGTATGAGGAGAGATTGGATCTACTAGGCCTGTATTCACTAGAGTTTAGAAGAATGAGAGGAGATCTAATTGGAACGTATAAAATTCTGACAGGGCTAGACAGACTGGATGCAGGGAGTATGTTTCCCCTGGCTGGGGGGGTCTAGAACGAGGGGTCACAGTCTCAGGATACGGGGTAGGACATTTAGGACTGAGATGAGGAGAAATTTCTTCACTCAGAGGGTGGTGAACCTGTGGAATTCTCTACCACAGAAGGCTGTGGAGGCCAAGTCACTGAATATATTTAAGAAGGAGATAGATAGATTTCTAGACACAAAAGGCATCAAGGGGTATGGGGAGAGAGTGGGAATATGGTATTGAGATAGAGGATCAGCCATGATCATATTGAATGGCGGAGCAGGCTCGAAGGGCCGAATGGCCGACTCCTGCTCCTATTTTTCTATGTTTCTATGTTCTAAGTCCATGTATCTCCCTCTTGAATGCCTTCCACTCCATTGACTCCAATGAAGAGTAAAATCTTTGGGACATTAGTGAACCAGTTGGGTTTTTACCAATTTATGGCAACTTTCACTCATACCAGGTTTTTATTTCCAGATGATTTCTTAAACCGAATATCAAATTCTCCAAAACAGCCACAGTGGGATTTGAACTACGAGTTCTCTGGATTATGAGTCCAGTAATATAACCGCTGCACTACCGCGCCCGGACCATGTCTTTGAAGCTTTGTTAAATAAGTTATCGCAGTGTCAGGGTCGCTGATGTCGGTGCAGGAAGAAATCGCGGCATAAATAATTAAACAAACGAGCGAAGCAGCAGTCTCCAAAGGGCACTGACACTTTATAAAAAATATTTCAATGCATTTTACAATCTGATCTTTCCAAAGATATTCCCCCTGACATTGAGGCATTCTAAAAATAGCCAAGAGTTATTCATTCATGTACCATTTGGGAAAGTAGCCTTTATTTATTTATACATCTCAAATCGGAATGAATTGAAAACATGTAAATGCTTTTAAAACTTATGGAGTGACCCATTAGTAATTTGAGTATAAAAATATTAAATGTATGACTATAAAGTCCACCTGTATTACTAACAGTGAAACCTTAGACCATTCAGCAGTACAAACTATCCCAGTTCCCCTGCTCCTTCATCATACCCCTTCAATTTTCAAGTGTATATCCAAGTCTCTTTTGAAGGTTATTATTCAATCTGCTCCCAACGCCCTTCCAGGCAGTACATTCCAGATCATAATAACTCGCTAGATTAATCCCTGGGATGAGAGGGTTGTCCTATGAGGACAGATTGAGTAGATTGGGCCTAAACTCTCTGGAGTTTAGAAGAATGAGAGGTGATCTCATTGAAACGTAGAAGATTCTGAAGGGGATTGACAGGGTAGATGCTGAGAGGCTGTTTCCCTTGGCTGGAGAGTCTAGAACTAGGGGGCATAGTCTCAGGATAAGGGGGTCGGCCATTTAAGACTGAGATGAGGAGGAATTTCTTCACTCAGAGGGTTGTAAATTTTTGGAATTCTCTACCCAGAGGGCTGTGGAGGCTCAGTCAATGAGTATATTCAAGATGCGGAGATGCCGGTGTTGGACTGGGGTGGACAAAAGTGAGAAGTCGCACAACACCAGGTTATAGTCCAACAGTTTTATTTAAAATCACAAGCTTTCGGAGCGGCTGCTCCTTCGTCAGGTGCAGTGAAGGAATACAAATCGGCAAAGCATATAAGATTCTGAGGAGGATTGACAGGATAGATGCTGAGAGGTTGTTTCTCCTGGCTGGAGAGTCTAGAACTAGGGGGCATAGTCTCAGGATAAGGGGTCGGCCATTTAAGATGGAGGTGAGGAGGAATTTCTTAACTCAGAGGGTTGTGAATATTTGGAATTCTCTACCACAAAAGGCTGTGGATGCTGAGTCGTTGAGTATATTCAAGGTTGAGATCGATAGATTTTTGGACTCTCGGGGAATCGAGGGATATGGGGATTGGGCGGGAAAGTGGAGTTGAGGTCGAAGATCAGCCATGATCTTACTGAATGGCGGAGCAGGCTCGAGGGGCTCGAAGGGCTGTATGGCCGACTCCTGCTCCTGATTCTTCTCTTCTTCTGTTCTTGTGTTCTTCTGTTTGCTGCTTAAAAAATATTCTCTTCAACGCCCCCTGGTTTTTTTGCCAATTATCTTTAGACTGTATCCTCTGGTTACCGACCCTCCTGCCACTGGAATCAGTTTCTCATTTACTCGATCCAAATCCTTGGATGGCAGTGGATATCGAGCTGGTGGAGGGAGAGGGGAAAGGAGATAGGTGAAGAGAAAAACAAAATTCTCCTCAACTCCCCTCGTGTTCTTTTGCCAGAAATTATTCTTTCTGAAAGATAAAGAAAGAACTTGCATCTCTACAGCACCTTTCATGACCTCAGGACATCCCAAAGCGCTTTACAGCCAATGACGTACTTTTGAAGTGGAGTCACTGTTGCGATGGCAGGAAACGCGGCGGCCAATTCGCGCACAGCAAGCTCCCACCAACAGCAATGTGATAATGGCCAGATCATCTGTTTTACTGATGTTGGTTGAGGGATAAATATTGGCCCCAGGACACCGGGGAGAACTCCCCTGCTCTTCATATTATAGCATTACAGAATGTTGTTCCTCACTCAAGGAAAACGTTCCAAAGAAATAAGATCTAACTGGTTGCAGAGAGACATGTCCTCTGCAGTAGTCTGGGGACTTTGAAGTCACTTATTGTTTTCGATGTTCCAGTTGATCTCAGTGGCCCTGGGGTTAGGTACCTGCTTCTGATCAATATCCAACCTTCTCCCTGATGCAAGTGCAAGGGATCAGGCTGTGATCCCCCCCAATGGTCGAATAGCACTGTCCCAGCGCACATAGAATGGTCACTTGAGCGAGGTACTGGAGGACGCACTCCAGTCCTGTATCACAGCAAGGAATCAATGGCATCGGCACGAGAGGAAGGAGTAAAGGGCAAGAGGATGGGGGAAAGGGGAAGAGGATGGGGTAGAGGATGGAGAATGTGGAAGAGGATGGGGAAGAGGAATATGATGGCATACTCTCGACTTGCCTGGATGAGTGCAGCTGCAACAACACTCAAGAAGCTCGACACCATCCAGGACAAAGCAGCCCATTTGATTGGCACCCCATCCGCCACCTCAAACATTCACTCCCACCACCACCGGCGTACCATGGCTGCAGTGTGTACCATCTACATGACGCACTGCAGCAACTCGCCAAGGCTTCTTCGGCAGCACCTCCCCAAACCCGCGACCTCTCCCACCTAGAAGGACAAGGGCAGCAGGCGCATGGGAACACCACCACCTCCAAGTTCCCCTCCAAGTCACACACCATCCTGATTTAGAAGTATATCGGCCGTTCCTTCATCGTCTTTTGGTCAAAATCCTGGAACTCCCTCCCTAACAGCACTGTGGGAGCACCTTCACCACATGGACTGCAGTGGTTCAAGAAGGTGGCTCACCACCACCTTCTCAAGGGCAATTAGGGATGGGCAATAAATGCTGGCCTGGCCAGCGACGCCCAGATCCCATAAGCGAATTTTTAAAAAAGGATGGGGAATGGGGAAGAGGATACGGGAATGGGGAAGAGGATGGGGGAAAGGGGAAGATGATGGGGGAATGGGGGAGAGGATGGGGAAAAGGATGGGGAGTGGGGAGAGCAATGGAGGGAAAGTGATGCAGATGCCATACTTCAACATGACAAAGGTAGAAAAAAGGGAAAGAAAGACGGGCTTCATATTTTTTGTGGTGGGGAGGGTGCAGTGGGAGGGGGTGGAATTTACAAGCACCTTCCAATCTGCAAAGTTCCCTCACCAATCAGCAATTAAACTCTAAGGGGTAAAAATTCACTTGGTTGCGCCTCCCGTTAGCGCCTTAAGAGGGCGCTAATGGGGCGCAAAGCCGCTAACGCCCGGGCGCAGCGATGTTTGCGCCGCTCGAGAACTTAACTAGAGATTGTGCGGCGGCGCTAAAACTTACCGCTGCGACCACCTGCGCGCGCAGATTGTGACGTCATTCCATGGTGCAACGCCCTTGTGGCGCCCCGGAGCGGAAATTGAGTGGCGCCCCCTGCCTTACCGCCTGGCGCTTCCAACGACCGGAAGACTGGAACGCTATCAATCGCTGTGGGGCTGGGGGGGGCGCTATTTAAAGGGGGCCTCTTCCTGTCTTTTTCTGTGGTCGACATTTTTGCACCACTCGTTCTGAGAGAGAGAGAGAGATTCGGAGAGAGAGAAAGAGAGACTTCTACATTGACTCAACGCTTTGTGAGGTAGTTTTGCCTATTGATCCTAACTTCGCTGGTACTTTAGTTGCTGTCCTTCATTACTTTGCTTGCAAAGAGAATATGGGGGCTGCACTGATTGGGGGCGTCGTCCTGCTCCAGCTGAATCGGAGGATACAGAGACGCAGAGAGAGAGTGGCAATGATGGCCAGACGGAGGAGGGCCATCAGGCGTCTGTACAGGAGAGCTTACCCTCCCAGGGTATATCGTGAACAGCTCTCCTACATCCATATGTCCGAGGAGCTGTGTTTGCGAAGGCTGCGATTCAGCAAGGAGGTGGTCACTGAGCTCTGCCACCTGCTGCAGCCAGATCTGCAGCCTCAACTGAGGTCCAGGACGTCTCTGTCGGTGGCAGTGAAGGTCACAGTGGCTTTGAACTTTTACGCCACTGGCTCATTCCAAGCTGCTGTTGGGGACCTCGCCAATATCTCCCAGTTCGCGGTGCATCGCTGCATCCGGCAGGTCACAAATGCCCTCTTCAGAAGGAGACGAGAGTTCATCTCTTTCCCTATGACCCCAGACAAGCAGCGTGACCGCGCTCTGGGCTTTGCGAGGGTAGCGGGCTTCCCCATGGTGCAGGGCGCCATTGACTGCACGCATGTGGCTTTGCGTGCTCCGCGTGAGAATGCAGAGGAATTCAGGAACAGAAAGGGGTTCCATTCCTTGAATGTCCAGTTGGTCTGTGACCACAGACAGCTGATACTCGCTGTCAATGCCCACTATCCTGGCAGCTGCCACGATGCTTTTATCCTGCGCCAGACTACTGTGGCAGAAGTTTTCGAGGCACCGCATCAGCCAGTTGGTTGGCTTCTCGGGGACAAGGGGTATGCATTGAGCACCTGGCTGATGACACCGCTCCGTACGGCCAACACCCCTGCTGAGCTGCGGTACAATGAAAGCCATCAAGCAACCAGGAACATTATTGAGCGCACAATCGGCGTGCTGAAACAACGGTTCCGCTGTCTGGACCATTCCGGAGGAGCCCTGCAGTACTCGCCTGAGCAAGTATCGAACTTCGTAGTCGTGTGCTGCATGTTGCATAACATGGCAATCCTCAGGACCCAGCCAATGCCACCAGGCCTTGGAGCACCACCAGAGGAGGAGGAGGAAGAGGAGGAACAGGACGAGGACGATGATCATCAGCAGCACCAAGGCGGGAGGGCGGCCCACAATGGTCAAACTGCAAGGGCCGTCCGTCAACGGCTAATAGCAAGCCGCTTCTAGGGCCCCTGCCATTGCTACCAACATTAATCAACCCAGCACGCAACCCCTAAGCCGGCCAAGGCACCAATAATTCCAACCACCAACCATGTATATTTTGAATACAGAAACTTATTTATTTTCCAAACTCTGTGTGTGTCAATTCCTCATGACAAACTCATAGAAATAAACACAAAAAAACAGTCAATAACATAACTGGTTCTCACAACCTGGAGATAATGTCCAAAACACTAAACAAAAGTTGGACTATGAACCTCGGCCTTTAATAAAAAAATGACCAGCATTTTGTCACACCTCCTACTTTTTGCCCTTCGAGGGTGATCTCCTTCCCTTGCGCACTTCCCCCCTTCTAACCGTACTGCTCCTCCGTAATGGGACCTCAGTGGCTGCAGCAAGGCTGGTGGAAGGCTGCTGCTCGTCAGACCCTGACACTGCAGATGCCCCTGAAGGACGGCCTCGACCACTTCTGGGCCTGGAGGGCCCGGCTGCAGACTGCACCAACTCTGCATGGGCGGCAGCAGTCTGTCCTACAGGCGGTGGCAAGTGCAGTGGAGAAATGACAGTGTTGGCAGCAGGAATGCTGTCATCGTGAGAGAGGACAGCAACTCCCTGCTCGCCCGACACACTGGCACTCCCACGGGGCAGCACTTCAGCATCCGGAGCAATCTGCCGGAGAACAGATTGCTGGCCTGCTGCGGCGCGGTGACAGCCCCGGGGACATGTGCACGAACCATCGAGGTTGGCAGCAGTCTGTGCTCGCGTGGCCTCAATCTGAGTCTGTATGAGAGCAGTCAGAGATGGGATCACGGCAGCCAGTGACTGAATTGCAGCACTAAGCATTATTGTGGCATCCGCCTGTGCTACAGCGAAGTGCTCCACACTCCTTGCCAGTGACTCAATGCATTCGGGCACCCTTCCCACTGCACCCATGAGCTCAGTGTGCATGCCCACCGCCTGGCTGTTCATTTCTGCGATCAGCCGCTCCTCCTCTGCGTCCATTGCAGTAGGAGTGTCTGGCATACTCTCCCTCTGGGGAGAAGGCCCCCGTTCTTCCCTACCCCCCCCATGGCATTGCTGCAGCCCGCTGGGTCCTGGAGCTTCACCCTCATCAGCCCCTTCCCCCCTGCTCCCCTCCGGGGAAGGCGTGTTCCCAGTGTGGGCATGGGCTTCCTCGGGAGAGGGTGGCACTGATGCTCTGGCTTCCTCTTCTTCCTCAGCTGCAGCATCACTCCCAGTGGCAGCTTCAGGGCCCGTCTCCTCAGCTGGTGAATCACCATCTGAAAGCAGGGAGGTACAAGAGTGGCTTTAGCGTGAGGACAGGGTGGCAGTAAGGGAGGAATAAGTGCAGCGAGTTAACAAGTTGGATTGAAAGTGTCAAAGGCTGGTGTTGTGAGGGACAAGTGGAAGGACAGAGGACAAAAAGGTGATGACCTTACCATTGCTGTCCAGAACGGGGTCGGCGTCTCCAGTGGCGACGGGACCGATCACCCGGCTTGCCACAATCCTGTGGACGCGCTCCTCCAGATCGCTGAGGGGTTGCAGCTGAGGCCGCCCTCCACCTGTCCGTTGCTGCTGTCTCCTATTATGAGCCAGCTTAGCATGCAAGAAAAAGGACAGCATCTGAGTAAATATACAGCCATGGTCTTGCCTGATGTGCCTCCCATAGGTGAATAGCCCTTACTGTATGCAAAGTGTGGAATGTGTGTGTGTGTTTGATGAAAGGGCCATAGGTGTTGGATGAGTGTTGTGCATTGGGGTTTTAAGACCCTCTGGCCATAGAGTGAGGTTGAGATGGAGGGATGGAGAGGTATTGAGAAAAAGCCACTCACCCTGACGACCCGAGTGAGGTCGTTGAACTTTTTGCGGCATTGAGTATGGGTCCTGGGCACCATGCTCCTGGAGGAGACGCTCTGAGCCACCTCCCTCCACACTCTTCTGAACTCGCGTGGCAAAGGCCTCCTGCCACTCTCAGGGAAGAGCATACATCGTCTGCGCTCCACTGCGCCAACCAGAGCATCCAAGGCCCGCTCGGTGAAGCGATGAGCGCGTTCTCTCACCCTCTCCATGCTTGGCAGCAAAATGGTTTCACAGGTCTCTCCAGGCTGAGATTCAAGGCTGCAATGAGCAGGGTGTGGCTGGGGAGCAAGTGGCCCCCCCCGCTTTAAGAAGTGGCCGGCGCCAGTGTGTCTGTGTTCCCTCGCTAACTGGCAGCAGCTGCGCTGCGCTCGCGCGCTGAGTTAGCGCCTCACTCCTTGGCCTTTGCGCCTTAAGACAGGTGTGCAGCGCCTGCTTTAGCGCTCCACTCACCTCCCGGGGCGGTAAAAGTGAAGTTTCCAGTCAGTGCCAATAATTAGCGCCAGGCGCTAATATTTGCATCCAGACGATATTTGCGCCCCAAATGGGGCACGACCTAATTTCTACCCCTAAATGTCCTCAGATTGTGCTTACTTACTACAAATATATTTTGTGGTTTTAAAGGAGCAGGTCACTTTAAGCAGAACTCCCCATTAGTTGCAGAATAATGCATTGGCTGTGTCAGCCATGGCTCAGTTGGTAGCACTCTCGTCTCTGAGTCAGAAGGTTGTGGGTTCAAAGACTAGAGCGCAAAAATCTAGGCTGACACTCCAGTACAACACTGAGGGAGTGCTGCACTGTTGAAGGTGTCGTCTTTTGGATGAGATGTTAAATCGAGGCCCCCTCTGCTCTCTCAGGTGGACGTAAAAGATCCCATGGCACTATTTTGAAGAAGAGCAGGGGAGTTCTCCCCAGTGTCCTGGGGCCAATATTTTTCCCTCGACCAAAATCACTAAAATCGGATTATCTGGTCATTACTGTTTGTGGGAGCTTGCTGTGCACAAATTGGCTGCCGCGTTTCCTACATTACAACAGTGACAACACTTCGAAAGTACTTCATTGGCTGTAAAGCGCTTTGGGATGTCCGGTGGTCGCGAAAGGCGCTGTAGAAATGCAAGTCTTTCTTTTTCATTGTATGATAGATGATATAAACACTCTTATTGATGCCACATAGCATGTCATCTGACTTACCACCAGTGCCACTACAGAAGATACACTAGCCAAGTATAAACATATATCACCATTCATTCATTGTTAATATATATATCAATGATTTGGATGAGGGAACCAAATGTAATATTTCCAAGTTTGCTGATGACACAAAACTAGGTGGGATTGTGAGTTGTGAGGAGGATGCAAAGAGGCTTCAAGGTGATTTAGACAAGTTGAGTGAGTGGGCAAATACATGGCAGATGCAGTATAACGAGGATAAATGTGAAGTTATCCACTTCGGTAGGAAAAACAGAAAGGTAGAGTATTATTTAAATGGTGATAGATTGGGAAATGCTGATGTACAAAGGGACCTGGGTGTCCTTGTATACCAGTCACTGAAAGCAAACATGCAGGTGCAGCAAACAGTTAGGAAGACAAATGGTATGTTGGCCTTCATTGCAAGAGGATTTGAGTACAGGAGCAAGGATGTCTTACTACAGTTATGATGCGGAGATGCCGGTGTTGGACTGGGGTGGACAAAATTGAGAGGTCGCACAACACCAGGTTATAGTCCAACAGTTTTATTTGAAATCACAAGCTTTCGGAGCTATCGCTCCTTCCTCAGGTGAAGTAAATTGGTACCTTCCTGGCTGACTTAATTAACTTTATCACACCTCGGCAGATAGTCAGGATGATTTAATTTATTGGTCTGCAATTGTAAAGTACACATGCTTTTTTTTCCATCTATATATGCTCTGGCGATTCTGTATCCAATTTACTTCACCTGAGGAAGGAGCGATAGCTCCGAAAGCTTGTGATTTCAAATAAAACTGTTGGACTATAACCTGGTGTTGTGCGACCTCTCAATTTTACTACAGTTATACAGGGCCTTGGTGAGACCACACCTGGAGTACTGTGTGCAGTTTTGGTCTCCTTACCTAAGAAAGGATATACTTGCCATAGAGGGAGTGCAACGAAGGTTCACCAGACTGATTCCTGGGATGGCAGGACTGTCGTATGAGGAGAGATTGGGTTGACCAGGCTGTATTCACTAGAGTTTAGAAGAATGAGAGGGGATCTCATTGGAACGTATAAAATTCTGACAGGGCTAGATATACTGGATGCAGGGAGGATGTTTCCCCTGGCTGGGGGGTCGAGAACGAGGGGTCACAGTCTCCGGATACGGAGTGGGACATTTAGGACTGAGCTGAGGAGAAATTTCTTCACTCAGAGGGTGGTGAACCTGTGGAATTCTCTACCACAGAAGGCTGTGGAGGCCAAGTCACTGAATATATTTAAGAAGGAGACAGATAGATTTCTAGACACAAAAGGCATCAAGGGGTATGGGGAGAGAGCGGGAATATGGTTTTGAGATAGAGGATCAGCCATGATCATATTGAATGGCGGAGCAGGCTCGAAGGGCCAAATGGCCGACTCCTGCTCCTGTTCTTTTTTCTATATAGTATCTCTTAGTCTTGTACATAGGAACAGGAGGAGGCCATTCAGCCCCTCGAGCCTGTTCTGGCATTCAATTAGATCAAGGCTAATCTGTATCTTAACTCCATTTACCTGCCTTGGTTCTGTAACCCTTAATACTCTTGCCTAACAAAAATCTATCAATCTCAGTTTTGAAATTTTCAGTTGACCCCCAGCCTTAACAGCTTTCTGGGGAGAGAGTTCCAGATTTCCACCACCCTTTGTGTGATGAAGTGCTTCCTGACATCACCCCTGAATGGCCTGGCTCTAATTTTAAGGTTATGCCCCCTTGTTCTGGACTCCCCCCACCAGAGGAAATAGTTTCTCTCTCTCTCTACCCTATCAACTCCTTTAATCATCTTAAAAAACCTCAACTAGGTCACCCCTTAATCTTCTATACTCGAGGGAATACAAGCCCAGTCTGTGCAACCTGACCACATAATTTAACCCTTTTAGCCCCGGGTATCATTCTGGGGAATCTGCGCTGCTCCCCCTCCAGGGCCCATATACCCTTCCTGAGGTGCGGGGCCCAGAACTGAACGCAGTTACTCCAGATGGGGTCTAACCAGAGCTCTGTACAGCTGTAACATTTACTTTCATTTTATTTTGCCAGCTGCTGAGGTGAGACTGTTAACACAGAAGAGCCGAACAGACTAATTGGCAGAGTCGCAATCTCATCAGGGATAGACTTAATGCAACAACGCTTAATTGGTCATTTCTTGTTAAAGATGATTTGGAGGGAAGTCATTTCACTGACCGCCTCCCTGAGTTCACCTCCTGAAAGCTCAGGCGATGAAAGCAGGTCCTGAACACATCTTCAGACATGGATTCCTTCGCCCCCCCCACCCCCCTTCAAGGTCAGTGCAGTCAAGTCGAAATAAACTGTGTACAAACAGTAGCTGGCACGCCGACGCAAGGACTATTCATTGCTAAATGTTCGTGGAGGGTTGGCGGTTTCAAAAAGTTCACAGGCACAAGGTAAAGAGAATGAAATCAGAAAGCAAAAATAGAAAAGGCCCGCATTTACAGCGCACCTTTCCACATCCGCAGGACTTCCCAAAGCGCTTCACAGCCAAACCAATTGCCTTTGCAGTAAAATCACTGTTGTTTTTGTGGGCAAACGCGAGGGCCATTTTGTGCACAGCAAGATCCCACACACAGCAGCAGCAGCAACAACAACAACAACAACTTGTATTTTTACAGCGCCTTTAACATAGCAAAACATCCCAAGGCGCTTCACAGGAGCGATTATCAAACAAAATTTGACACCGAGCCACATAAGGAGATATTAGGACAGGCGACCAAAAGCTTGGTCAAAGAGGTAGGTTTTAAGGAACGTCTTAACAGCGATAAGTAACCAGTTTTTGTTGGAATAACAGAAAATGCTGGAAACACTCAGCAGGCCAGGCAGAATCCGTGGAGAGAGAAACAGAGTTAACGTTTCAGGTCTGGGGCCCTTCATGGTGTTGGTGGAGGGAAGGATCGTGTTCAAGGACGCCAGGAGAACTTCCTCTTCTTGGAATATGGCACCATGGGATCTTTTTTATGTCCACCTGAACAGGCAGACGGGGCCTCGGTTAAATGTCGCATCTGAAAGATGGCAATTTCTGACGCTGCTGCAGTCCGTCAGTATCGTGGAATCATTGAATCGTACGGCACACAAGGAGGCCATTCGGCCCATCGTGCCTGTGCCGGCTCTTTGAAAGAGCTCTCCAAATTAGTCCCACTCCCCCCTGCTCTTTCCCCATAGCCCTGCAAATATTTTCTTTTCAAATATTTATCCGATTCCCTTTTGAAAGTTACTATTGAATCTGCTTCCACCGCCCTTTCAGGCAGCGCATTCCAGATCACAACAACTCGCTGCATAAATAAAAATTCTCCTCATCTCTCCCTCTGGTTCTTTTGCCAATTATCTTAAATCTGTGTCCTCTGGCTACCGACCCTCCTGCCAAAGGAAACAGTTTCTCCCTATTGACTCTATCAAAACCACTCATGATTTTGAACACCTCTGTTAAATCTCCCCTTAACCTTCTCTGCTCTAAGGAGAATAATCCCAGTTTCTCCAGTCTCTCCACGTAACTGAAGTCCCTCATCCCTGGTACCATGCTGGTAAATCTCCTCTGCACCCTCTCTAAGGCCTTCACATCCTTCCTAAAGAGCGGTGCCCAGAATTGGACACAATCCTCCAGTTGAGGCCTAACCAGTGATTTATAAAGGTTTACCATAACCTCCTTGCCTTCTTCAGCAGCAGCCCAGAAAGCCAAGGTCAGCGGCCTATCCTGCCTCCGAGGGCATCACCCGAACCCGGCTTCGGCAATTTACCGAGACCCTCATCTGCCTGTGGCGAGGATCTCACACGCCTCCCAAAACCCCGGGAGTTAAAATACCGGCTGGAGCGAGTGTGGCCCCAAGTCAGATGGCAGGAAGCTGACCCTATTTCAACCCCCCCCCCCCCACCCCACGTCCCATCCACACCACCCCACCCCTGCCCTCCCCCCCTCTCCGCTCCCCCACCCCCTACCCCCGCACGTCCCTTTCTAATCTGGCGTTGGTGGTTAAATTCGGCCCTTACATTCCTATGAGTAAACGTCAGTAAGGTGTCAGTAATGTGAGGCATTGTTTCAGTTTAATTTGCCGTATTACAGTGAGGGACAAGACTCATGTCTTCTGTATAGTACCATGCGAGTGCAATCAGCATCGAAAACCACACCTCGTGTGGTAACACAATACAGCTTCCTGTGACTCGAACTTTATTGCATCACTTCCTGTGATTAGTCCAGGATAAATACTGGACTGAGCAGTTGGATCCTGGAGAGGCATAGAGTAAGACCTCTTTTTGTATGTAGCACCTTTTTAGTTGATTAAAGCTTACTTTAAGTTCACCACGCGTAAGGCTCATTCTTACGACAATTTAATCAACTTTGAAAAACTTCGCACTCAAACTTTTTGGACGAACTCGGAACTAAGGATCCAGGGAATCACCCATCATGGAAAACATCCTTAAACCATCGCGTCTTGACTTGGACCCAAACACCCCAGCAGCCGGTAAGGTGTGGAAACACTGGTATCGCACGTTTGACAATTTTCTCGAATATTGCAAGGCTGATGATGACACAAAGTTGCGGATACTCATCAACTGTGTCACTCCGAATGTATTTCAGTATGTTGAGGAATGGGGCAGTTACGAGGAGGCAATTCGGACGCTTAAAAGACTATATACTAAGACACCGAATGAGGTCTATGCCAGACATCTACTAGCTACAGCCCAACAAGGGCCGGAGGAATCCATTGATAAATTCCTCCAAGAGCTTCGCAGACTTAGTATGGACTGTAACTTTCAGGCGGCCTCAGCTGAGCTGTACCGTGAAGAAATGATCCGTGATGCTTTCATCTGCGGGCTTGCCTCCCCATTTATACGCCAGCGTCTACTGGAAAGTAAGACACTTGAGCTTCAGAGAGCTTATGACATGGCTTGCTCTCTAGATCTGGCAAAAAGAAATGCAGACCTTTATACAGTGCCCAGACCTCGGTCTGCTGCCTTAACTACAGTCAGGCAATTTAAGAGGCCACAGGTGAACTCTATTAGGGAGGACTTTATCCCTGACGATCAATCTGATGACTTCACTGATGAAGAGGATGATGACCCCACTGTGGCAGCCTCTTGGCAATCTAAGAAATGCTTCTTTTGTGGTGATGAGTTTCATCCTCGGAAATTCTGCCCTGCTCGCAATGCGTTTTGCAGTCATTGCAACAAAAAGGGTCATTTTGCAAAGGTTTGCCTATCAAGAGCCTCTACGAGGGCTTATCAAGCTAAGTCCTACCGAACTGCCCCGGTAAGGGCCTATCAAGATGTTCCGGCTAAAATCTATCGTGCTTCCTCTCGGGTTTTCTCTCGAAGAAACACACCTAGAGTTTCAGCCACTCTTTGTGCAACGACACCAATTACAGCTGCTTGTCCTCAGAACCTATTCCATGCAGCTACAAAAGCATCAATTAATGGACATACTTTAGATGCCTTAATTGACTCAGGTAGCACTGATAGTTTCATTAGGGAACAGATTGTTGCAGAGTTAAAGCTACATGTTTTCCCATCGGACCAGGCAATTGCGATGGCTCAGTCATCACTTAATACCAGAATTTCTGGCTTTTGTATGGTTGAAATAACACTTAATGGTCACAGGTATCCCTCCACCCGGCTTTCGGTGCTCAAGGACTTATGTAGTGATCTTATCTTAGGGCTGGATTTTCAAAAGCAGCATAAGAAGCTCACCATTGAGTTCGGCGGATCCAAACCTGAACTCACTATTTCTAATATACGACCTCGATTACCGTTCTGTGCATTGTCAGCAGCTTCACTAGATGAACCCTCACTGTTTACCAGTATCCCTCTTCGATGCAAACCGATTATAACAAAGTCACGACGTTTCAGTCAGGAAGACCAGTCTTTTATTGCGGCTGAGATTTCTCGGCTTTTAGCAGAGGATATCATCGAGCCTTGTTCGTCGCCATGGCGCGCCCAGGTCGTTATTGTTAAGAACCCTCTACAACCTCACAAGAAACGGCTGTGCATTGACTATTCACAGACCATCAATCAATATACGGACTTGGACGCATACCCATTGCCGCGCATCGATGATATGGTTAATAAACTGGCTGAGTACACGGTGTTCTCAACATATGATCTGAAAAGTGCCTATCATCAGGTACCCTTGAAGGTCTCAGACAAGCAGTATACGGCCTTTGAAGCCAACGGACGGCTGTATCAATTTCGTCGCCTCCCCTTTGGAGTGGCTGTCTTCCAGCGAGCAATGGATGACCTGGTCAAACAGGAAGACTTGAAGGATACGTTTCCTTATCTGGACAATATTACTGTCGCAGGTCGCAATCAGCGGGAACATGACGCCAATCTCCAACGATTTTGGGATGCACTCCAGCACCGTAATTTGACATTAAATGCGGCTAAATCCATTGAGTCACAACCAACCATCAACATCCTTGGCTATTGTGTGGGCAATGGCATCATTAAACCTGACCCTGAAAGGCTTCGCCCACTCCAAGAACTCCCGCCACCTAAGAATCCGGCCTCCTTGCGCCGGGCCCTCGGCCTGTTTGCATACTATGCTAAATGGATTCCTAACTTCTCGGACCGAATCCAACCTCTACTGAAGGCCAGCACATTCCCACTAGACACAGCGGCTGTTGCAGCCTTTAACCTCCTGAAAAAACAGTTGGAGAAAGCGGCTCTTCACTCCATCGATGAGAGTCTTCCTTTTGTTGTTGAGTGTGATGCCTCGGAGGTGGCGATCTCGGCCACTCTGAATCAGGAAGGTCGTCCGGTGGCATTTTTGTCCAGGACTTTTCAAGGGGCTGAGCTACATTATCCTCCAGTCGAGAAAGAAGCTACAGCCATCATAGAGGCAGTACGGAAGTGGACTCATCTCCTAGCTCGCCAGCACTTTACCTTAATCACGGACCAGCGATCGGTCGCCTTCATGCTCGATAATCGAAAACGGACCAAAATTAAAAATAATAAAATCCAGCTTTGGCGGCTGGAATTGGCCTCTTTTGGTTACACCATCCACTATCGACCTGGCAAGGAGAATGTGGCTCCGGATACCCTCACACGAGCATTCTGCTCCGCCATGGCACCCTCTACGCTCGTAGACATCCATGATGGGTTGTGTCATCCGGGCGTTACTCGCATGCTACACTTCGTGCGGTCCCGAAATCTCCCATTCTCTACCGGGGATGTAAAGAAGATGTGCTCGGACTGCAGAGTCTGTGCGGAATTGAAACCTCAGTTTTTCCGCCCCTCGGGTGGTATACTCATACATGCGACCCAGCCAATGCAACGGCTTAGCATCGATTTTAAGGGGCCGTTGCCCTCTTCAACTCACAACACTTATCTATTGACCATGGTCGATGAGTATTCCCGTTTTCCGTTTGCCTTTCCCTGCCCCAATATGCTGACGACCACGGTTATCAGCTGCCTTGAGCAGGTATTTGCTTTCTGTGGCATGGCATCCTATGTTCATTCGGATCGGGGCCCTTCTTTTATGTCAGGAGAACTCAAGGCCTATCTCTCGGAACGGGGTATTGCTGCCAGCAGAACGACGCCTTATCATCCGGTCGGGAATGGGCAAGTCGAGCGTTTTAACGCTATCATCTGGAATGCGGTACGTCTGGCTTTGAGATCTCGGGGCCTACCCAACCAGCAATGGGAAGCAGTACTTCCAGACGCATTACACTCCACACGGTCCCTCCTTTCGACCGCCAC
The DNA here is from genome assembly GCA_030390025.1 of Squalus acanthias. Classification (NCBI taxonomy): domain Eukaryota; kingdom Metazoa; phylum Chordata; class Chondrichthyes; order Squaliformes; family Squalidae; genus Squalus; species Squalus acanthias. The sequence goes on along the minus strand of CM059434.1, from coordinate 6,439,009 downwards.
AAATACGACGCCTCATGAACGGTTCTTCCGATTTCAGCGTCGCTCATCCTATGGGATATCTCTCCCGTCGTGGCTGACTGCACCGGGACCAGTGCTACTCCGAAGATATGTCCGGGCGTCTAAGAATGACCCCCTGGTAGATGAGGTTGAGCTCACTGACGTCAACCCTACCTACGCCTATATTCGGTATCCTGATGGTCGGGAATCTACCGTGTCATTGCGGGATCTGGCTCCCTGCCCGCCGAAACATAGAGGGACACCAGGGGATGATATTGTACCAGGCACATCTCTGGGCTCGCCAGGTGCCTCTCATCACGATCTGGATCTGATGCCGGCTGGTACCTCACTCCAGCGTGCCGACCTGGGGCAGACTGACTATGAGCCCGTCGGGGCTCGCACGCGCAGCCACGATCCACCCCGTACCATACGCTCGGAAACGGATCTGCCACAGCCCTGCCCGACACCCGTTCGGGCACCAGTACACAGTCAGGATCGTCCTGACCCCTCACAGAGCGGGCTGGATCACTCGGACTCTGGTCCACGGCCCGCGGCGGGTAAACGGGCTAGGGGCCCTCTACCGCTACGAGAACCCAAACGGGTGCGGCTCTCCCTCGTCCGGCGGCTACGAAATGGAGGGAGCATCCCGGCCTCCTAATCTTTTGGGGGGGGAGAATGTGGTAACACAATACAGCTTCCTGTGACTCGAACTTTATTGCATCACTTCCTGTGATTAGTCCAGGATAAATACTGGACTGAGCAGTTGGATCCTGGAGAGGCATAGAGTAAGACCTCTTTTTGTATGTAGCACCTTTTTAGAAGCTTACTTTAAGTTCACCACGCGTAAGGCTCATTCTTACGACACCTCGCATCCCAGACTGGCAACGAGCAGCATCGCTTGCATTTACACAGCGCCTTTCATGTAGTAAAACATCCCAAGGCGCTTCACAGGAGCGATTATCAAACAAAATTTGACACCGAGCCACAGAAGGAGATATTAGGACAGATGACCAAAAGCTTGGTCAGAGAGGTAGGTTTTAAGGCGTGTCTTAAAAGGAGGAGAGAGAGGTAAAGAGGCAGAGAGGTTTAGGGAGGGAATTCCAGAGCTTAGGGCCCAGGCAGCTGAAGGCACGGCCGCCAATGGTGGAGCGATGAAAATCAGGGATACGCAAGAGGCCAGAATTGGAGGAGCGCAGAGATCGCGGAGGGTTGCGGGGCTGGAGGAGGTCACCGAGATAGAGAGGAGGGGCGAGGCCAACACAGGAGATCTTAGAGAGGGTTAACTTTTTGTTCATTATTATGCTTTTCAGAATTACTGTTCATCAACTGTGAAATCTGAAGCAGTGGACTGAGGCACGGCCTGTTGAAGTAAGACCAGAGACTAAGGGCAACTCGAGAAGAGGGCGATACGACGTACGAGAATGGTCAGTCTTTGTACGAGTTCCTATAATTGCCAAGTCAGAAGTCACAGCTTTCCATAACGAAAAGAATGGTTTAACAAATTCCCTCTGAAGGTTGGGTGGAATGAAACTGTTTGATATTCATAAAGTTCAGGTATGAGGGCACAGCTCTTGTCTGGCTTTGGTTGATGGGGATATTACTCTTCCATTAGCCGTGCCCCCTGCATCTGGCTGGTTTCTGTTGATAACCTTTATGAAGGGCGTTTAATAAGAAGGAGAACAAAGAAAGCACGCAGCTTCTTGGAGCACAGCCCAGCGATAGAAACACAGACCTCGAACATTATTCTACATGCACCACTTATAACTAGGTTTGATATTGAAGGATATAAGAACTACGAGAAAGCGTGAATCTATCCAGATTCCTTGGGTCGAATTAAGATTATTACACTGTGTACAGGGCCCTGTGGATTTATATTTAGTTGTGTTTATCAAGTGCTGTCTTTTAAGCTTGCGATATTGACTCAAATTAAGTGAAACAACCGACTACCACCACAGGGGGATGGTAGTACTGTGCTTACATCCAAAACTCGGCTGCCCTCATAAGAACATAAGAAACAGGAGCAGGAGTCGGCCATTCGGCCCCTCGAACCTGCTCCGCCATTCAATAAGATCATGGCTGATCTGATCTTGGCCTCAACTCCACTTTCCTGCCCGCTCCCCATAACCCTTGACTCCCCTGTAGCTCAAATATCTGTCTATCTCCGCCTTGAATCTATTCACTGACTCAGCCTCCACAGCTCTCTGGGGTAGAGAATTCCAAAGATTCACGACCCTCTGAGAGAAGAAATTCCTCCTCATCTCCGTCTTAAACGGGTGCCCCTTATTCTGAAACAATGCCCCCTAGTTCTAGATTCCCCCACGAGGGAAAACATCCTCCCGGCATCTACCCGGTCAAGCCCCCTCAGAATCTTATATGTTTCAATAAGATCACCTCTCATTCTTCTAAACTCCAATGAGTATAGGCCCAACCTGCTCAACCTTTCCTCATAAGACAACCCTTTCATCTCAGGAATCAACCTCGTGAACCTTCTCTGAACTGCCTCCAATGCAAGTATATCCCTCCCTAAATAAGGAGACCAAAACTGTACGCAGTACTCCAGGTGTGGCCTCACCAATGCCCTGTACAGTTGTAACAGGACTTTCCTACTTTTATACTCCAACCCCTTTGCAATAAAGGCCAACATTCCATTTGCCTTCCTAATTACTTGCTGTACCTGCATGTGTAGGACAGTGCGGATTACCCCTCGCCCCGTCCAACAGGTTCTAGAGTTCGGACTTGAGACTGATGAGAAATTACACCAGACACACGGGTTCTGTCTTTAACCTTTTATTGTTCCTGAGACAGATTGAAAACCCCAACCACTGTTCGAGCAGTTCACCAATAATATTACAGGAAATCATACATACAACCACCCGCTGATGATCAGTCCAGCGTTGATTGTAGGTCCTCGTAAGTGAAAAGACTGGCCAGGCCCCTCCTTCCCACTGCAGCCTGATCCTCGTAGGAGAGATGACCGGCCAAACCACCTTCTTCTGACTCAGTGCCGATATTCTTTAGCCGCTGTGTTTTATACAGTTTCCCTTGGCTTTTGCAGTAAATCAATCCTTCAGAGATAGTGAAACGTTCCTTTAATGTTCAACCTGAGCTGTTTGAGCAGCCAAACGTTCACACTCACACATCCTGTGTCGCTATCCATTGGTTGTCTTTATCACAGCCCAAAATTGTTCATTCACTCCTAAAGTTTACAAAAGTGGCAGAAAACCACTTGGCTACAGTTCGTGTGTTACGTGGTATTCTGCATTCCAAAACTTCAAAGGTTTGAATTCTCCCCTTCAGCCTCCAAAAAAAATCATTAGAGACGCGATGTCTGCAAAACTAAGGGGGTTTGTTTATCTCTGTTGTCTATGACGACCCCCTGCAATCACAACCAGGTTTGCTGCCTTTTAGTAAAGCACATCAAAGCATGTCCCCTTATCAGTGAAAGACTGATTACATTCACCAACTTTATTTCACTTTGAAAAACCTTTTTGCCTGGCAAAGCATTTCAAGAAATATTAAAAATTAAGAATTAAGAATTCTTAAGTATGCCTACACATGCTAACTTTCTGTGTTTCATGTACGAGGACACCCAGATCCTTCTGTACCGCAGAATTCTGTCATCTCTCTCCATTTAAATAATATTTTGCTTTTCTATTTTCCTACCAAAGTGGATAACCTCACATTTTCTCACATTATACTCCATCTGCCAAATTTTTGCCCACTCACTTAACCTATCTATATCCCTTTGCAGACTCTTATGTGTCCTCCTCACAACTTGCTTTCCCACCTATCCTTGTATCATCAGCAAATTTGACTACAGTACACTCGGTCGCTTCATCCAAGTCATTAATATAGATTGTAAATAGTTGAGGCCCCAGCACTGATCCCTGTGGCACCCCGCTAGTTACAGTTTTGCCAACCTGAAAATGACCCATTTATCCCGACTGTCTGTTTTCTGTTAGTTAGCCAATCCTCTACCCATGCTAATATATTACCCCCAAAATTATGAGCTCCTATCTTGTGCAGTAACCTTTTATGTGGCACCTTATCAAATGCCTTTTGGAAATCCAAATACACGACATCTACTGGTTCCACTTGATCCACCCTGCTCATTACATCCTCAAAGAACTCTAATAAATTTGTCAAACACGATTTCCCTTTCATAAAACCATGTTGACTCTGCTTGATTGTATTATGATTTTCTAAATGTCCTGCTACTACTCCCTTAATAATGGATTCCAGCATTTTCCCAATGACAGCTGTTAGGCTAACCGGCCTATAGTTTCCTGCTTTCTGTCTCCCTCCTTTCTTGAATAGGGGCATTACATTTGCGGTTTTCCAATCCGCTGGGACCTTTTTGGAATCTAGGGAATTTTGGAAGATCACAACCAATGCATCCACTATCTCTGCAGCCACTTATTTTAAGACCCTAGGATGCAGGCCATCAGGTCCAGGGGACTTGTCAGCTTTTAGTCTCATTAGTTTGCCGAGTACATTTTCTCCAGTAATAGTGATTGTTTTAAGTTCCTCCCTCCCTTTTGCCACTTAATTATCTATTATTACTGGGATGCTTTTAGTGTCTTCTACCGTGAAGACAGATACAAAATATTTGTTCAAAGTCTCTGCCATTTCCTTGTTTCCCATTATTAATTCCCCAGTCTCATCCTCTAAGGGACCAACGTTTACTTTAGCTACTCTCTTCCTTTTTATATATTTGTAGAAGCTCTTACTGTCTGTTTTTACATATTACGCTAGATCATCTCAACGATGAAGGTGAGTGTGAGGGGTGGCTAGTGAGATGGGGAAGTAATAATGTAGATCGAGAGGGATGGGTGAAGGTGCAAGATAAGTTGGTTTTTAGTATAGATGTACAGGAGTAGGGTAGGGAAGGCAGAGTGATGTGGGTGTGATGAGTGGCACAGCAGGATGAGGTTGAGTGTGGCTTTGCAGTAACGTTTCGTGATCTACTGAGATCATTGAAAGGTTTGCGCCACTGCAGCCTGGTCTTCCTGACACCATCCCTGCTTGTGTCCTCCTGTGCAATGTGCAACCAGGCAACGTTGGTCTCCTGGGGAGGTCTCTTCCGCCCATTGGAAGGGAAGAGGACCTCCCTGCGTGCTGTGACTCCCTCCATATGGAGGGAGTCATGGGAGAGCCTGGGCTCAGCCGTGCACCTCTGTGCAGTGCTTGTCAGTGTTTGCAGCACCTCAATGCTGTAGAACACTGACAGCACAACTGTCAAAATCAATTTGGACATGGCCCCTTTAAGGAAACCGGCTGATGACGCATCATCAAGTGACGTCATCAGACCCGCTTCCTTTTAATTGGCCGGTAACCTCGCAGGGTTGGGCTTAACAAGACCTATTAATGTAAAATCACTTGGAGAGTGCGGGCTGCAGTAGGCAGTCATGACCAATGAGTCTACAACATGAGGTGAGGAAAATCCCCATTGGTGGAGAGCTTTGGGAACCAGAGGTCCAAAGTCACCTTTGAGCAGTTACATTGTGCATTACATCCAACTTCCTCACTTACTAGGCGACACATTCACACCATCGGCACATCATGACTGCAGTGTGTACCCTCTACAGGATGCACCGCAACAACTCGCCATGGTTTCTTCAACAGCGACCATCCTGCCAAATATCACCTTTCCTTCATCGTCGGCGGGTCCAAACCCTGGAACTCCCTCCCTAACAGCACTGTGGGAGCACCTTCACCACACGGACTGCAGCGGTTCAAGAAAGCGGCTCACCACCACCTTCTCAAGGGCAACTAGGGATGAGTAATAAATGCTGGCCTTGCCAGCGACGCCCACATCCCAGGAATGAATATTTTTAAAAGCCTGATGTCATATAAATCTGTCCTCATCAAACAGTCTGACTGATGACCAACACCAAAGGAGATTTACTAAATAGCTTTTGATGCATTGGGTCCTTGGAATAATAAAAGAAAAGAAAGAACTTTCTCTTTCTATAGCAACTTTCACAACCTCAGGATGTCCCAAAGCGCTTTACAGCCAATGAAGTACTTTTTGAAGTGTAGTCACTGTTGTAATGTAGGTAACGCGCCTGCCAATTTGCGAACAGCAAGCTCCCACAAACAGCAATGTGATAACGACCAGATAATCTGTTTTAATGGAGTTGGTTGAGGAATAAATATTGGCCCAGGACACCGGGGAGAACTCCCCCTGCTCTTCTTCGAAATAGCGTCACGGGATCTTTTATGTCCACCTGAGAGAGTGGACAGGGCCTCATCCGAAAGGAATAACTGTGCACTGTACCAGCGGAGCGCCTTGCAAGATACGGATCGTCAGAAAGTAGCGACAAAACTAATTGCGCTGTCTGCTAGATCGGGGTTCCCAAACTGTGGGACGCGTACCCCTGAGAGTATGCGAGAAATCCCGGGGTGGGTACACGGAAGAAATTGTCTAACGGTGGATTTTATTTATTAATTATTATAAAAGTAGCTAATTTTCTTCAAGGTGTACCAATGAGAACACAGATGCACAGAGACGATGACATACAGAGCTCTCACCTCCAATCACTGTACACAACAGCATGCCAACAACTGTCCACTCTAACTGAGCTCAGAACCAAGTCGGGTATTTTTTCAGTTGTATGCGTTGCACTATAACTGTAGCTGCCGGGACGTTACAGTGAAAAATGGACAGATGGCTAAAGACAGTTAATGTTAAGAACTCACTGTACCTGTACCTGAAGAAGGAGCAGAGCTCCGAAAGCTCGTAATTTCAAATAAAACTGTTGGACTATAACCTGGTGTTGTGCGACTTCTCAATGTTAAGAAGGGCACACAAAGTATGAGAAGCGAAGTAATGACATTTGTCTTGCCAGTATACCTGGAGTATTGCACACAGTTTTGGTCTCCTTATCTAAGGAAGGATATACTTGCCTTAGAGGCGGTGTAACGAAGGTTTACTACAGTGAATCCTGAGATGAGAGGGTTGTCCTATGAGGAGAGATTGTGTAGATTGGGCCTATACTCTCTGGAGTTTAGAAGAATGAGAGGTGATCTCATTGAAACATATAACGATTCTGAGAGGGATTGACAGGGTAGATGCTGAGAGGTTGTTTCCCCCTGGCTGGAGAGTCTAGAACTAGGGGGCACAGTCTGAGGATAAGGGGTCGGCCTTTTAAGACTGAGATGAGGAGGAATTTCTTCACTCAGTGGGTTGTGAATCTTTGGAATTCTCCACTTCAAAGGGCTGTGAATGCTGAGTCGTTGAGTCTATTCAAGGCTGAGTTAGATTGATTTTTGGACTCTAGGGGAATCGAGGGATATGGGGATCGGGCGGGAAAGTGGAGTTGAGGTCGATGATCAGCCATGATCTTATTGAATGGGGGAGCAGGCTCGAGGGGCTGTATGGCCCACTCCTGCTCCTATTTCTTCTGTTTTATGTACCAGTGCACTTGCTGAAATCGCTGGCGAGACAACGACCAATGACTCAACATGCGAATCTCAGCCCTTGAAGTGAAACTTTGACACCAGGCACAAAACAAGATCTATACCAAAGAGACGTAAAGATGATGAAAAGTACATCGGAATGGGATTTACTTGGGCCAGAGCCGGGGAATGCCCTCAGCCGCAATGTGGTGAAGTCCTGTCGAATAACAGCCCAAAATCATCTCTTCTATGCAGGCACTTAGAAACAAAACATAAAAGAAAGACTTGCATTTCAGTAGCGCCTTTCACTGCCACTGGATGTCGCAAAGCGCTTTACAACCAATGAAGTACTTTTGAAGTGTAGTCACTGTTGTGATGTAGGAAACGCGGCAGCCAATTTGTGCACAGCAAGCTCCCACGGACAGCAATGTGATAATGACCAGATAATCTGTTTTAATGATGTTGATTGAGGGATAAATTTTGGCCAGGACACCGGGGAGAACTCCCCTGCTTTTCTTCGAAATAGTGGCCGCAGGATTAGTAATGTCCACCTGCGAGGGCAGACGGGACCTCGGTTTAACGTCTCCTCCGAAAGACGGCACCTCAAACAGTGCGGCACTCCCTCACTGCTGCCCTAGAGTGTCAGCCTAGATTTTTGTGCTCAAGTCTCTGGAGTGGGACTTGAACCCACAGCCTTCTGACTCAGAGGCGAGAGAGAGTGCTGCCCACTGAGCCACGGCTGACATGAACAACACCGGGACAAACTACCAAAACGTTTCAAGCAGATGCGGGCGCAGTTAATGGCGAGCAAGACATTTTTGCGCTCCTCTGCTGCTGCTGATGATAATATTAAGGTCCTTGGAAGCCTCACTGAGTGAGTTACAGAGTTGCAAAGTCAGGAAAACCTCACACCGTAGCAAAGGAACTAATACTATCTGCAGCTTTTATTTTATTCGTTCCTGGGATGTGGGCGTCGCTGGCAAGGCCCAGCATTTATTGCCCATCCCTAATTGCCCCCTTGAGAAGGTGGTGGTGAGCCTCCTTCTTGAACCGCAGCAGTCCGTGTGGTGAAGGTACTCCCACAGTGCTGTTAGGGAGGGAGTTCCAGGATTTTGACCCAGCGACCGATATACTTCCAAGTCAGGATGGTGTGTGTGACTTGGAGGGGAACTTGGAGGTGGCGGTGTTCCCGTGCGCCTGCTGCCCGTGTCCTTCTCGGCGGTGGAGATCGCGGGTTTAGGCGCTGCCGCCGAAGGTGCTGGTATTGCTGCAGACATGGTAAGCACTCTGCTTGGAGAGAAGGGCCAGAAATTAATTCAGTTTGTGCCATTATCGAACAGCACAGTGTCACGTCGAGTTAATGACCTGGCCAATGATGTCCTAACTCAATTAGTGCCCCATGTCGTTAGCAGCTCTGCAGCCGGAAGAATCCACAGACCTGGCAGGCTTAGCCCACCTCCTGCTGCACGGGCGGTACATTTCCAAAGGTGCAATACAGGAGGACATTTTGCTTCGACAGTCGCTGCCCAACAGCTGAGGAGATTTTCCGGTTGCTTGACAGCTTCATAAAGCAGCTTGATATCCTCTGGCCACAATTTATTGGCATCGGCACCGATGGAGCAATGCCAATGACTGGTCAGCGTAGTGGAACAGTGACACGTATCAGTGCAGTCGCTCCCAATGCGATGCGGGAGCATTGCAGTGTACAGAGGGAAGCACTCGCTACCGAAAACACGCCTACCCACTTGAAGGAGGTGCTGGGCAATGCTGTGCCGATGATAAATTTTATAAAAGCTCGACCCTTGAATTCCAGAATATTTTCCGCTCTATGTAAGGAGATGGGAAGCGATCTATTGCTCCACACAGAGGTTTGATGGCTGTCTTGTGGCAAGGCTCATTTCTTTCAACTTCACTCCGAGGTCAACTAATTTTTCATAGCGAGAGGATTCGAGTACAGGAGCAAGGATGTCTTGCTGCAGTTGTACAGGGCCTTGGTGAGACCACACCTTGAGTATTGTGTGCAGTTTTGGTCGCCTTATCTGAGGAAGGATGTTCTTGCCATGGAGGGAGTGCAGCGAAGATTTACCAGACTCATACCTGGGATGGCAGGAATGACATATGAAGAGAGATTGGGTCGATTAGGATTATATTCGCTAGAGTTTAGAAGAATGAGAGGGGATCTCATTGAAACGTATAAAATTCTAACAGGACTAGACAGACTAGATGCAGGAAGGATGTTCCCGATGGCGGGGAAGTCCAGAACCAGGGGTCACAGTCTAAGGATAAGGAGTAAGCCATTTAGGACTGAGATGAGGAGGAATTTCTTCACCCAGAGAGTGGTGAACCTGTGGAATTCTCTACCACAGAAGGCAATTGAGGCCAATTCATTAAATATATTCAAGAAGGAGATAGATAAATTTCTTAAGGCTAAAGGGATCAAGGGATATGGGGAGAAAGCAGGGACAGGGTACTGAATTTGGATGATCAGCCATGATCTCATTAAATGGCGGGGCAGGCTCGAGGGGCCGAATGGCCTACTCCTGCTCCTATCTTCTATGCTTCTATGCTTTACAGACCACCCATTCTGTACCGTAGTACCATTGAGGCATTGTTTAAGTTGTATACATGAATTCATAGAATCATAGAAATTTACGGCACAGAAGGAAGCCATTCGGCCCATCGTGTCTGTGCCGGCCGACAAAGAGCTATCCAGCCTAATCCCACCTTCCAGCTCTTGGTCCGTAGCCCTGTAGGTTACGGCACTTCAAATACATATTCAAGTACTTTTTAAATGTGATGAGGGTTTCTGCCTCTACCACCCTTTCAGGCAGTGAGTTCCAGACCCCCACCACCCTCTGGGTGAAAAAAGTTCTCCTCAACTCCCCTCTAATCCTTCTACCAATTACTTTAAATCTATGCCCCCTGGTTATTGACCTCTCTGCTAAGGGGAATAGGTCCTTCCTGTCCACTCTATCTGGGCCCCTCATAATTTTATACACCTCAATTAAATCTCCCCTCAGCCTCCTCCGTTCCAAAGAAAACAACCCCAGCCTATCCAATCTTTCCTCATAGCTAAAATTCCCCAGCCCAGACAACATCCTCGTAAATCTCCTCTGCACCCTCTCTAGTGTAATCACATCCTTCCTGTAATGTGATGACTAGAATTATAATTTGTACATTTTGTACAATGCTTGGGCATTGATGGGGTTAAGCAGCACCTCGATTTTAAAATCCTCAGCTTTGTTTTTAAATCCCTCGGTGGCCCTCGCCCCCTCCCTCTCTCTGTAACCTCCTCCAGCCCCACAAACCCCCCCAGGATCTCTGCGCTCCTCCAATTCTGCCGTCTTGCGCATCCCCGATTTTCATCACTCCACCATTGGCGGCCGTGCCTTCTGTTGCCTGGGTCCTAAGCTCTGGAATTCCCTGCCTAAACCTCTCTCTACCACTCTCTCCTCCTTTAAAACGCTCCTTAAAACCGACCTCTTTGACCAAGCTTTTGGTCACCTGTCCTAATTTGTCCTTATGTGGCTCGGTGTCAATTTTTTTGTCTTATAATACTCCTGTGAACGTTTTACTACGTTAAAGACACTATATAAATACAAGTTGTTGTTGAAGAAGTATTAAACCTGTGTGCTGGTAGGGGGATGCAGGCAGCTGGTAGATTTTCTTTTGATATTCACTCACGGGATGTGGGCGTCGCTGGCAAGGCCGGCATTTATTGCCCATCCCGAATTGCCCTTGAGAAGGTGGTGGTGAGCTGCCTTCTTGAATACAACTGTGTGGCTTGCTAGGCCCATTTCAGAGGGCAGTTAAGAGTCGACCACATTGCTGGAGTCACATATAGGCCAGACCGGGTAAGGACGGCAGATTTCCTTCCCTAAAGGACATTAGTGAACCAGATGGGTTTTTACAACAATCATGGTCACCATTACTGATACTAGCTTTTTATTCCAGTTTTATTTCAATTTAAATCCCCCAGATGCTGCGGGGGGATTTGAACTCATGTCTCAACCAGTAACATAACCACGATGCTACCGTACCCAATCTGGAAGGGGTTACGCAATAAATAAAGTTTGGGAACTTCTGTGCTAGATAATAGCCTACAGTGAGCCCCTTTCTGCTGACCTACCTCGGCGCTATTTGAAAACGTCTCGGTGTGACTTGTTGGAGTTTCGTGAATATAAATCGAGCTTTGCGATGTTGTCTGGCACAGGGTGGCATTGCGCCAGGAAGAAGAGGCTGCCTCTCAGTGGGTGATAATTACACCTGACATTCACTGCTCCACAAGCCTCTCGCAAGCCCACACGTTGAGAACGAGGTGCGTTCTTCCAAGGGCGCATTTGTCTCCTTTCCTTTATTTAGAACTCTGCCACATGCAGTCAGGAGATTTGCGCTGTGAGCTTTAGAAGGAGAGAGGGCGCAAAAAGACACAAGATAAGGAAGTCCTGGGTGTGATAGTGTTGGGTTTTCACCATCACGCTTGAGATGTAAGGGACTTGCTTGCTGTTAATTGAACAGTAGAGGCCCTCGTGATTGGAGCTGGCGTACTGGAGCAATTACACTTTGATTTACAGCAACAACAACTTGCATTTATATAGCGCCTTTAGCATAGTAAAACGCCCCAAGGTGCTTCACAGGAACGATTATCAGACACAAATTGACACCGAGCCACATAAGGAGATATTAGGACAGGTGACCAAAAGCTCGGTCAAAGAAGTAGGTTCAAAGGAGGAAAGAGAGGTAGAGAGGCGGAGAGGAAATGCCAGAGCTTAGGACTTAGGCAGTTGAAGGCACGGCCGCCAATGGTCGAGCGATTAAAGTCGAGCATCCTTATCTGAGGAAGGATGTTCTTGCCATGGAAGGAGTTCAGCGAAGATTCACAAGGCTGATACCTGGGATGGCAGGAATGACATATGAGGAGAGATTGTGTCGATTGGGCTTATACTCGCTGGAGTATAGAAGAATGAGAGGGGATTTCATCGAAACATATAAAATTCTGACAGGTCTGGACAAACTAGATGCAGGAAGAATGTTCCCGATGGTCGGAGAGTCCAGAACCAGGGGTCATAATCCAAGGATAAGGGGTAAGCCATTTAGGACAGAAATGAGGAGGAATTTCTTCACCCAGAGAGTGGTGAACCTGTGGAATTCTCTACCACAGAAGGTAGTTGAGGCCAATTCATTAAATATATTCAAGAATGAGTTAGATATATTTCTTAAGGCTAAAGGTATCAAGGGATATGGGGAGAAGGCAGGTACAGGGTACTGAGTTTGGATGATCAGCCATGATCTCATCGAATGGCGGAGCAGGCTCGAGGGGCCGAATGGCCTACTCCTGCTCCTATCTTCTATGTTTCTATGTTTCTAAAAGAGGCCAGAATTAGAGGAGCGCAGAGAATTTTTCTTTATCTATTAGTTCACAGGTTGTGGGCATCACTGGCAAGGCCAGCGTTTATTGCCCATCCCTCAGGAAGGTGGTGGTGAGGTGAAGGCACTCCCACAGCACTGACTTTGTCACAGTGGCGTGGTACAAACTGAGTGGCTCGCTCGGCCATTTCAGAGGGTCATTACGAGTCAACCGCATCGCTGTGGGGACTGGAGTCACACGTAGGCCCAGACCGGGTAAGGACGGCAGATTTCCTTCCCTAAATTACATTAGTGAACCAGATGGGCTTTCATGGTCACCATTACTGATACTAGCTTTTTATTCCAGATTTATTTAATGAACTGTATAAAACACTAGTTAGGCCACAGCTAGAATACTGCGTGCAGTTCTGGTCACCACATTACAGGAAAGATGTGATTGCACTAGAGAGGGTACAGAGGAGATTTACCAGGATGTTGCCTGGGCTGGAGAATTTTAGCTATGAGGAAAGACTGGATAGGCTGGGGTTGTTTCCTTTGGAACAGAGGAGGCTGAGGGGAGATTTAATTGAGATGTATAAAATTATGAGGGGCCTAGATAGAGTGGATAGGAAGGACCTATTTCCCTTAGCAGGGGGGTCAACAACCAGGGGGCATAGATTTAAAGTAATTGGTAGAAGGATTAGAGGGGAGTTGAGGAGAATTTTTTTCACCCAGAGGGTGGTGGGGGTCTGGAACTCACTGCCTGAAAGGGTGGTAGAGGCAGAAACCCTCATCACATTTAAAAAGTACTTGGATACGCACTTGAAGTGCCGTAACCTACAGGGCTACGGACCAAGAGCTGGAAAGTGGGATTAGGCTGGATAGCTCTTTGTCGGCCGGCACCGACACGATGGGCCGAATGGCCTCCTTCTGTGCCGTAAATTTCGATGATTCTATGAACTGAATGTAAATCCTCCAGCAGCTGTGGTGGGATTTGAAGTGCTCAGCTGGTTTATTAGCCCAGAGCCTCCTGGATTACTAGTCCCAGTAACGATAAACCACTATGCAACCATACCCCTGATCTCAGAGGGCTGTATGTTAGGGTGACCATACATTCTAAACCGAATCCGGGGACACACAGCAAAGCAGCCGGGACGGAAAATGTAGATTGCGCCACGTAGCGAGGCAAAAATTTCTGTTATTTTGACGCAAACGGAATCTGCAAAGAACAGCGGCGGAACTTTCCTCCTGAATAACGTGGCCGGTGTTCACAGCATCGGCCGGCCGGCCGCAATCGCCAGCTCCGCCCTCTCCTCACAGCCTGACACCCACCCGCACCATCCGAGGCCACCGAGAACGCTCCGACCCGGCTCCCGGGGCGTCCACACGGCACGGCGCCGCTCATCAATCCGGTTACCAGCGTTACTCGGACATTGTGGCTCCGGGACTGATTTCCCTTCAACAGAATTTCACAGGACTATCCTTGGACTCCGTGGGGCGGGGGGGGGTTGGAGGTTGGGGGGGGGGCAGAGTCTGCGTACTGCGGCCACAGAGCACGATCTCTGCATGAATTGAAGTCTCTCAGTGAGCCCACCCCTTTCTACTGGTTGAAAACGGGAGAGTGACATCCCTCCCGCCAATCGGAAGCCGCCCCGCCGCTCGGGCCCCACCCACTTTACTGACCAACCGCAGGGCAGCGCGGGGTCAAGTGGCTCCTGATTCGGACCCCGCGCGTGTTCGGGGACGAGTTTCCTGAACCGGGGACTCTTTCGGGGACATTGTATGTCCACGGACACCGTCCCTCATCTGGGGACTGTCCCCGGATAACAGGGACTTATGGTCACCCTATTGTAGGGCTGGAGGAGGTTACCCAGATGGGGAGGGGGCGAGGCCACGGAGGGATTACTTATGAAGAAAGGTTGAGCAGGTTGGGCCTATACTCATTGGAGTTTAGAAGAATGAGAGGTGATCCTATCGAAACATATAAGATACTGAGGGGGCTCGACAGGGTAGGTACCAGGAGGATGTTTCCCCTCCTGGGGAAATCTAGAACCAGGGATACAGTTTCAGAATAAGGGGCACCCTTTTAAAACGGAGATGAGGAGGAATGTCTCTCTCAGACGGTCGTGAATCTTTGGAATTCTCTACCCCAGAGAGCTGTGGAGGCTGGGTCATTGAATATATTCAAGGCGGAGATAGACAGATATTTGAGCTACAGGGGAGTCAAGGGTTATGGGGAGCGGGCGGGGAAGTGGCGTTGAGGCCAAGATCAGATCAGCCATGATCTTATTGAATGGCGGGGCAGCTTGAGGGGCCGAATGGCCGACTCCTGCTCCTATTTCTTATGTTCTTATGATGTAGGCCAGCGAGCACAACGATCCTTGACACTAAGGCTTCAATTTGTACTGGGGGTTCCCGGGCTAGACGGGAGGGGGTGTGGGCGGGCGGGAATCCCCCAAAAGGATCTCAGCGTGAGGGCCCGAGCCATTTTAACTCCCGGGCCACATTTAAATATTCCAGCACTGTCTCCCGCCCAAAACCGGCAGGACTGAGGTCAGGAGCGGCTGGGCAGGGAGCGGGATTTTTGAGTGAGCGAGCTCAGGATGCCGAGGACCCCGGGGAATGGGTTCTGGGTTTAATCTCAGCGCTGGGCAAGGTCGTCGATAGCTGATGCCAACACGGAGAGGGAAAGGCAAGGACTCTGCAAGGGAAGGCCCAAGAACTGGTTGCAGGGCCTGGGGGGGTGGCAGGGGGGTAGAGCCCGCCTGCGCCTCCTGTACCACAAGGAGTTCTCACAAAAGTAATCCTACAAAACTTACCTCGGCCTCCTCTGGCCAGTCGGTGCCTCCCGCCATGGTTCAGGGTTTGACACCGGGCGGAGTTTCCCCTTGACTTGACGTTAAAATCACGTCGCGGCGCCGATGATGTCATCTGGCCGTGACCGTTTGAATTCAAAGGAGGCCCCCCCGCCTGCCTGTAGCGGGAGTCTCGGCCGACTTGAAAGTAGTCGAAGGTGAATTGGAGGCGGGCGGGAACAGATCGACCTCAGGACAGTTGGTAGACATGATCTGATCTTAACCACCCTCCCCACATTGCATTCTCGCTGGCAGAAGGGGGTTACAGTCAAGGCCTGAGTTTCAGTACACTCTTTGAAAGTGTCAGCTGTGCCTCAGTGGGTAGCTCTCTCTCTCGCCTCATGAGTCAGAAGGTCATGGGTTCAAGTCCCACTACAGAGACTCGAGCACAAAAGCCTAGGCTGACGCTCCAGTGCAGTGCTGAGGGAGTGCTGCACTGTCGGGGGTGCCGTCTTTCAGATGAGATGTTAAACTGAGGCCCCGTCTGCTCTCTCGGATGGACGTAAAAAGATCCCATGGCACTATTTCGAAGAAGAGCAGGGGAGTTATCCCCGGTGTCCTGAGCTAATATTTATCCCTCAACCAACATCACTAAAAACAGATGATCTGGTCATCATCACATTGCTGTTTGTGGGAGCTTGCTGTGTGCAAATTGTCTGCTGCGTTTCCCACATTACAACAGTGACTCCACTTCAAAAGGTAATTCATTGGCTGTGAAGCGTTTTGGGACATCTTGAGGTCACGAAAGACGCTATAGGAATGCAAGTTCTTTCTTTCTTCTTTCTTCAAAAGCATCTGAGCGAATCATGATCCTCTTTAGCAGAGGGCGCTGCTGAGTATTTTTTCCCCTTATTGGACCTGGGGTTTTTCCTCTAGTTTTTGTTGCCTCTCCCAGGCAATTGCACGGTTGCGGCGGGGGCTGGGTGAGGGTGGGGTGGAGGGCGGGGGGGAGGGGGGGGTGCGGCGTGGGGGGAGAGTGAGGAAGTGTTTTGACTCGATGCTCCGGCCATCATGGTGTGGGACAGGCTTGATGGACCAGCCGGTCTTTGCCTGCCCGTCATTTTCGCAATGTTCCTCTCTGTGCTAATTCAATGCAGGCTGAACAGGGTTAGGGGCTACATTAACGTGGGAATGGCACACCAAGGGTTCATAGCCGGATCAGCGCCGATCGTAAATCCTACCCTGCGAGGCTTCCAGAGCTGGGAATATGGTAGTTAACAGACTAATGAGTACAGCGTGTGACTGACAAAAAACAATATCGCTGTGATCACGCTGGGACCATTTCGAGAGTCTCAGCTAAGATGTATGATCACTAACGTTACATGTTATTGAACAAGCCACAGCTACGATATAATTGTGCCCTACAGGACTACAGCAGTATGCCCCCTTTTCATATTACAGATTCGGACCCTGGAGCACTCTTAACTGAACACTTCCTCGCTCAAATAGATTTGGCAAATTAGCCTCCTTCAAGTTTTGTTCTGAAAGTCATTAGCGTGCAAATTTAAATCAAAACCATTTCGGGTTTTTCATTCCAGTATAGACTAGAAGCAAAATAGAAGTTTCTGCTTCTTCGGAAAATTGTTCTACTTTTTGACAATGTACCTCTATAAGGCCACCTCTCAGCCACCTCCCTGTAAGGCTGAAATGCCCAAGTTTCGCCGTTTTTTATAATCCGTAAACCTCTTACACGAGAAATCAGTCTTAATGAGAGGGGATCTCATTGAAGCATACAAAATTATGAGAGGGCTTGATAGGGTGGATGCTAGGAGAATGTTTCCCTTAACTGGGGAGTCTAGAACCAGGGGCCACAGCCTCAGGATAAAGGGTAGGCCATTCAGGACTGAGATGAGAAGAAATTTCTTCACACAGAGGGTGGTGAGTCTTTGGAATTCTCTACCCCAGAGGGCTGTGGAGGCTCAGTCATTGGGTATATTCAAAACAGAAGTCGATAGATTTCTGACTGGTAAGGGCATCAAGGGATATGGCGATAGGGCCGGTGAATGGAGTTGAGGCAGAAGATCAGCCATGATCTCATTGAATGGCGGAGCAGGCTCGAGGGGCCGAATGGCCGACTCCTGCTCCTATTTCTTATGTTCTTATGCTCTTATCATTCTTCTCTGCACCGCCTCCAACAGCTAACTGTCTGCCCTTGTGTCTCAGTGACCAGAGGTGGACACAGCGCTCAGGGTCTGATCTGACCAACACGCAGCTCGGTTGAAGGACAACTTTAAGCCCCAACTTGTACGTGTTCTGTTTGGGCCAAGAACTGCTCGGAATGGATTTTTTTTTTCCTTTGTCATAATGAGAATTACTTTTTAAACACGCTGAGCATTAATGAGCATTTTCATTTTATTGTCAGTTTAATATAGGGCCAGTTAACTAAAATGCTTCAGCTGACAGGTATATTAAAAGGATTAATAGAATGGAATCGCTCACTTTAATGCACTGAGGGTTTTAATAAAGAATTCTTATTTGTTAAAGAGGAGAAGGCTCTTGTGTCTCGTGTTCCTGAAGACATCCTGTGACTTGCACTGTTCAGTTGAGAGTGGAGGTGCGGTCCTTTGTGAAGCAGATTATCTTTGTATCTTCACGTTCTCCCCTTGCAGAACAGTGTGCAGTAGTGGAAGGATTTGTGGGCTGATTAACAGCCTGACAGGCCGCGATGGGAACGCATCTTCCATTGGGCCGTTACCATCCTTACACCAGTCGATAGGGGGGTTATTCCTACACAGCGGAGGGGGCAGTTTTATAGGCTCCCCCAGTTCATCCGATGAGAAAAAAAGAAAGACTTGCATTTCTATAGCGCCTTTCATGACCTCAGGACGTCCCAAAGCGCTTTACAGCCAGTGACGTACTTTTGAAAGAAAAATGTAGGAAATTGATTGGTTGGTTTCTGCTGGTTGCTCATTGGCAGTTTTTTGCTTCATTCACATTTGGCCAATAGAATATTTGATTAGTAACTGAACGGATAATTGGCAAATTGAACCAATCACAATATTTTGTTTTAACCCAATATCCATGTGAAAGAAAGACCTGTATTTATATCGCACCTTTCAGGGCCTCAGGAGGTCCCAACGCACTTTACAGCCAATGAAGTACTTTTGAAGTGTAGTCACTGTTGTAATGTAGGAAACGCGGCAGCCAATTTGCGCACAGCAAGCTCCCACAAACAACTAAGTGATAATGACCAGATAATCTGTTTGTTAGTGTTGATGATTGAGGGATAAATATTGGCCCCAGGACACCGGGGAGAACTCCCCTGCTCTTCTTCAAAATAGTGCCGTAGGATCTTTTACGTCCACCTGAGAGAGCAGACGGGGGCCTCGGTTTAACGTCTCATCTGAAAGACGGCACCTCTGACAGTGCAGCGCTCCCTCAGTACTCGCACTGGAGTGTCAGTCAAGATTTGTTGTGCTCAAGTCTCTGGAGTGGGACTATGAACCCACAACTTTCTGACTCAGAGGCGAGGGTGCAACCCACTGAGCCAGTAGGCACACACCGTGCTAACACTGCTCTATTAATGACTTGGCTCTTGTAACCTGTCTCACATGAAATCAGTCCCATCATCCCATCTTCATCATCCTCAACTGGGTCGCCAACCCCCCAGTGGAACCTTCTCCAGTCCTGTGTCTCAGTCGCTGCCCTTTAGTCCTCTAACTCTGGCCTTTTGTACATCTCCTCTCCCCTCCCTCCCAAACCCCCACCCAGATCATCAATTACAGAACCTTCAACATCTTGCTCTCTCCATCAACTCCTTCCCCCTTGCTACCCTGCCTCCAAAAAGCATCCTCAAAGATCTACCTCCGACTACGTTTGTGGTCACGCCTGACTCACACTTGGAGCACCGCGCACAGTTCTGGTCTCCATATTACAAAAGGGATATAGAGGCACTGGAAAAGGTGCATAAAAGATTTACACTAATGATACTAGAACTGAGAGGTTATAACTAGGAGGAAAGACTGAACAGGCTGGGTCTCTTTTCTCTGGAAAAGAGAAGGCTGAGGGGTGACCGGATAGAGGTCTTTAAAATTATGAAAGGGTTTGATAGGGTAGACGTAGAGAAGATGTTTCCACTTGTGGGGAGAGACCAGAATTAGGGGACCAGCAATATAAGGTAAAATCCAACAGGGAATTCAGGAGAAACTTCTTTACCCAGAGAGTGGTGAGAATGTGGAACTCGCTGCCACAGGGAGTGGTTGAGGCGAATAGCAGAGATACATTTAAGGGGAAACTAGATAAACACATGGGGGAGAAAATAATAGAAGGATATGCTGATAGGGTGAGATGAAGTAAGGTGGGAGGAGGCTCGTGTGGAGCATAAACACCGGCACGGACCAGTTGGGCCGAATGGCCTGTTTCTGTGCTGTACATTCTGTGTAATTCTTCTGTTACTGCTTGGCATCTTTATCTCCTCTTTGAAATGCCTTTGTTTCCCATGCTGAAATTATTATATAAACTTGTTGTTGTCTTCTAGGAGGTACATGATGAGACTTTGGGTTATTAAGACCTACCTCTGTAACCTCCTCCAGCCCCACAACCCTCCGAGATCTCTGCGCTCCTCCAATTCTGGCCTCTTGCGTATCCCTGATTTTCATCGCTCCACCATTGGCGGCCGTGCCTTCAGCTGCCTGGGCCCCAAGCTCTGGAATTCCCTCCCTAAACCTCTCCACCGCTCTCTCCTCCTTTAAGACGCTCCTTAAAACCTGCCTCTTTGACCAAGCTTTTGGTCACCTGTCCTAAAATCTCCTTATATGGCTCGGTGTCAAATTCTGTCTGATAATCGCTCCCGTGAAGCGCCCTGGGGCAATTTACTACGTTAAAGACATTGGGCCAAAAATTCGGCCCTTGCCGGGTGATTACGCGCTGTATACTCACCCGTAAGGCCGCCTGAAGTGCCGGTTTCCTGCATGCACTGCACATGCGCGGGAAACCGGAACTTCCAGTCTGGTGAAGGGAGCGGTTCAGAGGTGAACCGCGTGCGCGGTAGAGGCTGCGCGCACGCAGCAAACTTAGATTTTTTTTAAGGTTTATCCGGGAGGGTAAGTATTGAAGAACCTGCGCTTTTAAAAAGGAGGCGCAGGACCCGTTTTCAACAAGGTAAGTGGTTAATTAATTATAATTTAAACATTTTTTCAACAGGTTTATCTTTTTTAGATACTTTAAAGAAAGGTAAGTTTATTTTTAGCACAGTTAAAAAGTATTTTAATTATTTCAAAAATTTTAATTTTTGTTTAAAGTAGTTAATTTATTTAACTTATAGTTATTTTATAAATGTGATGGTTTTTTTTAAATTTATTTGAAGTTTAGCTGTTCTTTTGGGGCCGATTTCAATTCATAGATTTGACAGGTCTTCCTGTCAAATCTATGAATGAAAGATGGTCTGCTGCCATTGGCTCTCCATGGCCCACGTGATCCCAGAGGATGCATCGCACTAACTGCGCCCCTGGGACACGCAAGCACTGCGCGCCGGCAGTTGGAGCAGGTCCAGGAGCTGAAGTTCTCGTGGGCCCAGAGGTCAACGGCAGGCGCGGTGGGTAAAAGCGCGCGCGATCCTTACCCCCGCGGCAAGCCGGAGAGGCGAATTTCAGGGCCACTATATAAATGCAAGATGTTGTTGTTGTTTTCAAACTTCTTCAAATGACAGAAACTCCAAACAGCTGCAATTAATTTTGTATCCTGATATCCCAAGGTAATATTTGAGCACAAAATCTCAGCTGTCATTCCAGAGCAACACT
Source organism: Squalus acanthias (assembly GCA_030390025.1). Classification (NCBI taxonomy): domain Eukaryota; kingdom Metazoa; phylum Chordata; class Chondrichthyes; order Squaliformes; family Squalidae; genus Squalus; species Squalus acanthias. Next base: position 6,417,672 of record CM059434.1, on the reverse strand, counting down.
GAGGGATTGCCAACATTACCAACATCACTAAAACAGATTTTCTGGTCATTATCACATTGCTATTTGTGGGAGCTTGCTGTGCGCAGAGTGGCTGCCGCGTTTCCTATATTACAACAGTGACTACACTTCAAATGTAATTCATTGGCTGTAAAGCACTTTGGGATGTCCTGAGGTTGTGAAAGGTGCCATTGAAACATATAAGATTCTGAGGGGGATTGACACGGTAGATGCTGAGAGGATGTTTTCCCCTGGCTGGAGAGTCTGGAACTAGGGGGCACAGTCTCAGGATAAGGGGCCGGCCTTTTAAGACTGAGATGAGGAGGAATTTCTTCACTCAGAGGGTTGTGAATCTTTGGAAATTCTCTACCCCAAAGGGCTGTGGATGCTGAATCATTGAGTATATTCAAGGCTGAGATCGATAGATTTTTGGCCTCATGGGGATTGAGCGGGAAAGTGGAGTTGATGTCGAAGATCAGCTGTGATCTTATTGAATGGCGGAGCAGGCTCGAGGGGCCGAACGGCCGACTCCTGCTCCTTATTCATTATGTTCTTATGTTTTTCTATAAATGCAAGTTCTTTCTTTCTTCTTTCTTTCTGTTAAGCAGATGATGAACTCTCTAAAGTAAATTTACCTCAACATTGGAGTGCCCAACACTCGTTACCATAAGGCAATGCTGAGAGATGGTCTCATGTCCTTTCACTGGTGATCTGATAAAGGTTTAGCCGTGTCAGCTGTGGCTCTGTCGGTAGTGCCCTCGCCTCGGAGTCAGAAGGTCATGGGTTCATAGTCCCACTTCAGAGACTTGAGCACAAAAATCTAGGCTGACACTCCCAGTGCAGTGCTGAGGGAGTGCCGCACTGTTGGAGGTGCCGTCTTTCAGATGAGATGTTAAACCGAGGCCCCGTCTGCTCTCTCATGTAGGCATAAAAGATCCCATGGCACTATTTCAAAGAAGCGCAGGGGAGCTATCCTAGGTGACCAATAATTATCCCTCAATCATACATCACTAAAGCAGATTATCTGGTCATTATCACATTGCTGTTTGTGGGATCTTGCTGTGCGCAAATCGGCTGCCGCGTTTCCTACATTACAACAGTGACACGTCAAAAAGTACTTCATTGGCTGTAAAGTGCTTTGGGGCGTCTGGTGGTCATGAAAGGCGCTATAGAAATGCAAGCCTTTCTTTTTATTTCTTTTTAGTCTTCAGATCATCACTTCCTTTTGGTATGCAGGTAGCGATGGAGAAGATGACTCACTTTGACTTACCAACCAGTTGGACAGAGTGTCACTTCCACCTGTTAAAGACTTGTTAAACAGGCTGCTAAATAGATTCTCATCATCATAACTAGTCTTTAAAAAAAAATACATCATGGATTGCTTCCAGCTCGTACCATTCCCCAGGGATGAATCACAGCCATTGCAAACCAAAATAAATCAATGCATGTTGATGAGCAACATTAGGTTTATGGGAGATATGTCACTGAGCATTTCTGCTTCAAAAGCAAATAGAGTCTTAATGAAGCACTTGTTTAATGAGTAAGGAGTGAGGCAGAGTTGTTGCTGGGCTTAATTTAATCGGTTCCACTCCATAACTATTGGTGCAACTGGTGATATTTTTAAAAATTTGGGTGGTAATGTTAGATGCCTGGAATTAATTCACATGCTTAAATAGCACTTTTACATTATTACCATTCAATCAATTTTATCCCCCCGCCCCCAGTAAAAGGTGAAAGAAGAAAGAGTTGCATTTATATGGCACCTTCCATGACCTCAGGACGACCCAGAGCGCATTACAGCCAATGAAGTATTGAGTCAGAAGGTCGTGGGTTCAAGTCCCACTCCAGACACATGAGCACTTAATCAAGGCTGACACTCCTGTGCAGTACTGAGGGAGCGCCGCACTGTCGGAGGGGCAGTACTGAGGGAGCGCTGCACTGTCGGAGGGGCAGTACTGAGGGAGCGCCGCACTGTCGGAGGGGCAGTACTGAGGGAGTGCCGCACTGTCGGAGGGTCAGTACTGAGGGAGCGTTGCACTGTCGGAGGGTCAGTACTGAGGGAGCGTTGCACTGTCGGAGGGGCAGTACTGAGGGAGCATTGCACTGTCGGAGGGGCAGTACTGAGGGAGCGCTGCACTGTCGGAGGGTCAGTACTGAGGGAGTGCCACACTGTCGGAGTGTCAGTACTGAGGGAGCGTTGCACTGTTGGAGGGGTAGTACTGAGGGAGCGCCGCACTGTCGGAGGGGCAGTACTGAGGGAGTGCCGCACTGTCGGAGGGGCAGTACTGAGGCAGCGCCGCACTGTCGGAGGGACAGTACTGAGGGAGTGCCGCACTGTTGGAGGGGCAGTACTGAGGGAGCGTTGCACTGTCGGAGGGACAGTACTGAGGGAGCGCCGCACTGTCAGAGGGTCAGTACTGAGGGAGTGCCGCACTGTCGGAGTGGCAGTACTGAGGGAGCGCTGCACTGTCGGAGGGGCAGTACTGAGGGAGCGCTGCACTGTCGGAGGGGCAGTACTGAGGGAGCGCCGCTCTGTCGGAGGGGCAGTACTGAGGGAGTGCCGCACAGTCGGAGAGGCAGCACTGAGGGAGCGCTGCACTGTCGGAGGGGCAGTACTGAGGGAGCGCAGTACTGAGGGAGCGCTGCACTGTCGGAGGGGTAGTACTGAGGGAGTGCCGCACTGTCGGAGGGGCAGTGCTGAGGGAGCGCTGCACTGTCGGAGGGGCAGTAATGAGGGAGCGCTGCACTTTCGGAGGGGCAGTACTGAGGGAGCGCTGCACTGTCGGTGGGGCAGTACTGAGGGAGTGCTGCATTGTCGGAGGGGCAGTACTGAGGGAGCCCTGCACTGTTGGAGGGGCAGTACTGAGGGAGCGCTGCACTGTTGGAGGGGAAGTACTGAGGGAGCGCTGCACTGTCGGAGGGGCAGTACTGAGGGAGCGCTGCACTGTCGGAGGGGCAGTACTGAGGGAGCGCCGCTCTGTCGGAGGGGCAGTACTGAGGGAGTGCCGCACAATCGGAGAGGCAGCACTGAGGGAGCGCTGCACTGTCGGAGGGGCAGTACTGAGGGAGCGCAGTACTGAGGGAGCGCTGCACTGTCGGAGGGGTAGTACTGAGGGAGTGCCGCACTGTCGGAGGGGCAGTACTGAGGTAGCGCTGCACTGTCGGAGGGGCAGTAATGAGGGAGCGCTGCACTTTCGGAGGGGCAGTACTGAGGGAGCGCTGCACTGTCGGTGGGGCAGTACTGAGGGAGTGCTGCATTGTCGGAGGGGCAGTACTGAGGGAGCCCTGCACTGTTGGAGGGGCAGTACTGAGGGAGCGCTGCACTGTTGGAGGGGCAGTACTGAGGGAGCGCTGCACTGTCGGAGGGGCAGTACTGAGGGAGCGCTGCACTGTCGGAGGGGCAGTACTGAGGGAGCGCCGCACTGTCGGAGGGGCAGTACTGAGGGAGCGCTGCACTGTCGGAGGGGCCGTCTTTCGGATGAGACGTTAAACCGAGGCTCCGTCTGATTTCTCAGGTGGGTGTAAAAGATACCACGGCACTATTTCGAAGAACAGCAGGGGAGTTCTTCCAGGGGAGTCCTGGCTAATATTTATCCCTCAACCAACAACACTAAATGTACAGATTATCTGCTCATTATCTCATTGCTGTTTGTGGGAGCTTGCTGTGCGAAAATTGTCTGCCGCGTTCCCCTACATTACAACGATGACTACACTTCAAAAGTACTTCATTGGCTCTAATTTGCTTTGGGACATCCTGAGGTCTTAAAAGGTCACTCTAGATTTGCTCTTCGAAAGAGCTGGCGCTGACTCGATGGGCCGAATGGCCTCCTTCTGTGCTGTACTATTCCATGATTCTATGAGAAATGCAAGTTCTTTCTTTTGAATTCAGATGTGATTTTTATTTTGTGATTATTAATTCTCTCCACACCTCCTCTCCTGTAAGGTATGGGCAAAGCTTTCTCTGTTTTGCTTGTGTGTTAATTAACCTCTTGGTTGGAGGGCGTTGGTGTGGTTTGGACAGGGAGGAGTGAATGTCTGTAATGGGTTTGGCAAGATCTTCCGTCCAATTAATATGAGAGGGTAGAGGATCTGGTGGGTTTCGCGATGGCCACTCGATCCTCGTTGCCCGATTTTCCTTCGTGCGCTCCGCCCAGGTGGAAATGAGGAGCATCTGTCCCGCTGACTATCGCTGGGGTACGGCCCTCAGTTACGCTGTGTGATCTTAAAGTGACAGGCTAGTCTCGATTCCCCTCATCTAACCACCCAAAATCAAGGCGTAATAGTGGCGGAGAATGAGGGGCAACTGGAAGACCGAGGCCCACTGCCTCCTTGGTCTGGATTTCCCTCTCCCCACGCTGGCTGTGACTGACACTAGCCGCTCCTTCACCACCTGCCAGAAGGGAATGGCAGTGGGCGAGCGGGGGCCCGGGTTCCCGGCTGAGTTTCCTTGTATCTGCCCCACTTACTACTAGTTCCTGTGGTAGGAACAGGAGTAGGGCATCCAGCCACTCGAGCCTGCTCCGCCAATCAATTAGATCGTGGATGATTTGTGCCTCAACTCCATTGTCCCGCCTTTTTTTAAAATTTGATTATGGGATGTGGCCGTCACTGGCAAGGCCGGCATTTATTGCCCATCCCCAATTGCCCTTGAGGAGGTGGTGGTGAGCCGCCTTCTTGAACCGCTGCAGTCTGTGTGGTGAAGGTACTCCCACAGTGCTGTTAGGGAGGGAGTTCCAGGATTTTGACCCAGCGACGATGAAGGATCGGCGATATACCTCTAAGTCAGGATGGTGTGTGACTTTGAGGGGAACTTGGAGGTGGTGGTGTTCCCATGCGCCTGCTGCCCTTGTCCTTCTAGGTGGTAGAGGTCGCGGGTTTGGGAGATGCTGCCGAAGAAGCTTTGGCGAGTTGCTGCAGTGCATCTTGTAGATGGTACACACTGTAGCCACGGTGCGCCGGTGGTGCAGGGAATGAATGTTTAAGGTGGTGGATGGGGTGCCAATCAAGCGGGCTGCTTCGTCCTGGATGGTGTTGAGCTTCTTGAGTGCTGTTGGAGCTGCACTCATCCAGGCAAGTGGAGAGTATTCCATCACACTCCTGACTTGTGCCTTGTAGATGGTGGAAAGGCTTTGAGGAGTCAGGAGGTGAGACACTCGCCGCAGAATACCCAGCCTCTGCCCTGCTCTTGTTGCCACAGTATTTATGTGGTTGGTCCAGTTAAGTTCCTGGTCAATGCCTTTGCTTCATATCCCTTGATAACGTTACCCAACAAAAATCGGTCTATCTCAGTCTGGAAAGCTCCAATTGACCCCCAGCCTCAACAGCCTTTTGGGGAGAGCGTTCCAGATTTCTACAACCCTTTGTGTGGAAAAGTGCTTCCTGATTTCATTCCGGAATGGCCTGGCTCTAACTTTATTATGTCCCCTCATTCTTGATCCCCCCACAAGAGGAAATAGTTTCTCTCTATCTACCCTATCGAATCCTTTTAACATTTTCAACACCTCGATTAGATCACTCCCCAATCTTCTATACTCAAGGGAATACAAGCCTAGTCTATGCAACCTGTCCTTATATTTTAGCCCCGGTATCATTCTGGTGAATCTGCGCTGCACCCACTCCAAGGCCAATATATCCTTCCTGAGGTGCGGGGCCCAGAACTGAACGCAGTTACTCCAGATGGGGTCCAACCAAGGCTCTGTTTACTTCCTCCCCTTTGTAATCCATCCCCCTTGAGATAAAGGTGAGGGTAGGGCCTGGGACGTAGCAATAGCAACCTCGAGGTCAGGGAATGGAGCCCGAGGCCCTGCTGGAGACCTCATGCACGGCCGTGGACCTCAACGTGAAGCCTTGACGCTGCCTTTGGGTTCCTCGCTGCTCCGCCAGTGGGGTTCTCCTCTCCGCACTGCTGGACTCGCTCTTGGCCGTGAGAATCCCGCTGTGCCCAGTGAATTATCCTCCCTCAGCCTGCCGAACTCTACCCAGCCCCCCACCCCAGGGGAGAATCCAGCCCACGAAGTTCTACGCAGTGATACATTTTGGTAGGAAGAATGAGGAGCGGCAATATAAACTAAATGGTACAATTTTAAAGGGGGTGCAGGAACTGAGAGACCAGGGGGTGTACGTACTCAAGTCTTAGAAGGTGGCAGAACAACTTGAGAAGGCTGCTTCAAAAAAAATGATTCCTTGGCTTTATTAATAGAGAAAAAGATTACAAAAGCAAGGGAATTGTGCTTAACATTTTATAAATCACTGGTTAGGACTCAGCTGGAGTATTGTGTTCAATTCTGGGCACCGCACTTTAGGAAGGATGTCAAGGCCTTGGAGAGGGTGCAGAGGAGATTTACTAGAATGGTACCAGGGATGAGGGACTTCAGTTATGTGGAGAGACTGGAGAAGCTGGGGTTGTTCTCCTTAGAACAGAGAAGGTTAAGAGGAGATTTAATAGAGGTGTTCATAAGTAAAAAAGAACATAATAAATAGGAGCAGGAGTCGGCCATTTGGCCCCTCGAGCCTGCTCCGCCATTCATCAAGATCATTGTTGATCTTCTACCTCAACTCCACCTTCCCGCACAATCCCCATATCCGTTAATTTCCTTCGTTCCCAAAAGTTTATTGACCTCTGTCTTGAATATACTCAACAACTGAGCCTCCACAGCTCTCTGGGGTAGAGAATTCCAAAGATTCACAAGCCTTTGAGTGAAGACATTTCTCCTCATCTCAGTCCTAAATGGCCGACCCCTTATTCTGAGACTGTGAACCCTGGTTCTAGACTCCCCAGCCAGGGGAAACATCCTCCCTGCATCTACCCTGTCAAGCCCCGTAAGAATTTTATATGTTTCAATTAGATCACATCTCATTCTTTTAAACTCTAAGGAATATAGTCCTAGTCTAATCAATCTCTCCTCATAGGGCAATCCCCTCATCCCAGGAACCAGTCGAGTGAACCTTCACTGCACTCCCTCTAAGGCAATCTTTCCTTAGGTACGGAGACCACAACTGTACACAATACTCCAGGTGTGGCCTCACCAATGTCCTGTATAATTGTAGTAAGACTTCTTTACTCTTAACAAAAACAAATACCATTTGCTTTCCTAATTGCTTGCTGTACCTGCATGTTAACTTTCTGTGATTCATGTACAAGGACACCCAGGTCCCTCTGAATGCAAACATTTCCCAGTCTCTCTCCATTCAAAAAATATTCTGCTTATTTGTTTTTCCTACCAAAGTGGATAACTTCACACATTCCCCACATTGTATTTCATTTGCCATGTTCTTGCCCACACAGTCAACTTGTCTATATCTCTCTGCAGCCTCTTTGCGTCCTCCTCACAGCTTATGTTCCCACCTAGGTTTGTATCATCGGCAAACTTGGATACATTACACTCAGTCTCTTCATCTAAGTCATTAATATAGATTGTAAATAGCTGAGGCCCAAGCACTGATCCTTGCAGTACCCCACTAGTTACAGCCTGCCAACCTGAAAAAGTCTTGTTTATTCCTACTCTGTTTTCTGTCCATTAACCAATCCGCAATCCATGCTAATATATTATCCTCCAATCCCATGAGTCCTAATTTTGTTTAATAACCTCTTGTGTGGCACCTTATCGAATGTTTTTTGAAAATCCAAATACACCACATCCACTGGTTCCCCCTTATCCATCCTACTAGTTACATCTTAAAAAACTCTAAAAGATTTGTCAAACACGATTTCCCTTTCATAAACCATGTTGACTTTGCCTAATCATATTACGATTTTCTCAGTACCCTGTTACCACGTCCCTAATAATAGATTCTCGCATTTTGCCTACTACTGATGTCAGGCTAACTGGCCTATAGTTCCCCGTTTTTTCTCTTCCTCCTTTCTTAAATAGCGGGGTTATGTTTGCTACCTTCCAATCCTTGGGGACTGTTCTAGAATCTGGGGAATTCTGGAAGATTAATACCAGTGCATCCACTATCTCTGCAGCTACCTCTTTTAAAACCCTAGGATGCAGGTCATCAGGTCCAAGGGATTTGTCGCCACTTAGTCCCATTAATTTCTCCAGTACTATGTCTTTACTTTTACTGATTTCTTTAAGTTCCTCGGGGGAAAAATTCGGTATCGCCCATTCTGGGCGCAACGTTTAGTGCCTGGCGCTAATTATCGCCTCCGACTGCAAAATTCGCCTCTATCGCCCCTGGAGGTGATTTGAGCGTTAAATCAGGTGCTACTCACCTCTCTTAATGCGCAAACGTCAGGGAGCGAGGCGCTACCTCAGAACACTACCGAAGCTCAGGCGATGCCAATTACCATGGAAACCAGACAGACTGGCGCCGTCCAGTTCTTAAAGGGGAGGGGCCATCTTGCTGACCAGCCACACCCTGCTCATTGCAGCCTTGAATCTCAGCCTGGAGAGACCTCAAAAGCAATTGTGTTGGAAGCACTAATGGATAGGCCCAGGGAAAGAGCTCGGCACTTAGGAACCTCAAAAGTGGTGCTGAGAGCCAAAACTCCTTAGGACAGCGTTAAAACCAAAAATGTTGCCGACCAGAAAAGGCAGGAAGCGCCCGCCTTTAAATAGCGCTCCCCCAGCCCCTTCCCGACTTGAAAACATTCCCCTCTACCTGTCGTTCCTAGCGGCAGACGCTAAGGCAGGGGGCGCGACTCAATATCCGGTCTGGGGCGCTACCGGGGCGTTGCACGCTTGACTGACGTCACGATCTGCAGGCGCAGGAGATCGTGGCGGTAGTGTTTAGCGCCGCCGCAAAATGTCTGGTCAATTTCGCGAGCGGCACTAACGGGAGGCGCAAAGCAACCGAATTTTTCCCCCCTCATTCGCTCTAGACCCTTCGTTCCCCATTATTTACGGAATGTTTTTTGTGTCTTCTACCGTGAAGACAGAGACAAAGGCCGCGATTTCGCCATCGGAGGCGGAATCATGGCGGGAGAGGGCGGTGGCAGCTCTCGGTCCCGCTCCCGGCTCCAGCCGCTCTGTGAAAATATATTCTCAACACTTTCCCTTATTTAAAGGATCAGTGCTCACCTTTGGAAGTGTCTTAGTGAGTTCCAGTGAATGTTGAGACTTAACTTCCCCCGCCCCCCCCCCCCCCCCAACCCCCCCACCAATTGTGATGAGTGTGAAATGAATGGCTTGGTCATTGCAGGGATGCTTTATGGTGTTGGTGTGGGGTGGTGTCAACCTGGCACATCATGCAGCAGCCAGGGTGTACAGCGTCAAGTGAAGTAAATCTGGCCATGGTGAGGCCACCCCTGGCCTCCCGGGCAGCAATGTGGTCGGGTGCTGATGCCCTGTGTCCCGTGCAGCATCAGGTGATTGCGGAGAAGGTCGGTGTTGTTTTTGGTGATGTTGGTGTGCCTGGTGATGTTGGTGTTGGGGCTGATTGTGGAGGGATTCAGAGAACCAGGGTGAGATTTTTTCAAGGGCACCAATGCTGCTGGAATAGATGGCAGCTGCCGTTGAGATGACAGAAGCGATCTGTCAATGGTGAGAGAGCTTGCTCCAAGGAGGTGACAGTTTACTCCAAACACTCCCAAACTGCATAAAGTTCAAAAGTGTCTTCCAAGTCCTGAAGGCTCAAGCTTCTGACATTGGAAAGTGAACAGCTGTGAAATGTAATCTTTAATACCACTTTTGCAGCTGTCACCTATCCATAGCAATGGGGAGACATAGAGAACCCAACCTACTTACCTGACGTGATCTCCGAACACCGGAACCTCATTAAAAAAGTGGGCAAGTAGAAAAAGGCTGGCAAAATGGTAGTTAACAAGCATCTTAAATGCCTCCCCCGCCACTTGGTGTCGGGTCTGTTCTGAAATCGCAGACCTGACACTTTGGAAACTTACATGGAGGCGGGTTCGGAGTGGATTCCCAACCCGCTGTCAATCATTTCGATTTTGCCCGCGGACCCGCCTCCAAACCCGCCCTCTGAGCGCCGGCAAAATTCAGCCCAAAGTAATTGATTAATGTCTCTGCCATTTCCTTATTGCCCATTATAATTTCTCCTGTATCTGCCTCTAATGGGTCCACATTTACTTTCATTAATCTTTTCCTATTTACATACCTATAGAAACATTTACAATCTGTTTTTATGTCTCTTGCTAATTTACTCTCATATTCTTTTTTCTATTTCCTCATCAATTTCTTGGTCCTCCTTTGCTGAATTCTAAAATCCTCTCAATCCTTAGGCTTACTACTCTTTATGCCAGCATTATAAGCCTCTTTCTTTGATCTAATACTATCTTTAACTTCTCTTGTTAGCCACGGTTGGACCACTTTTCCTTAAAGGAATGTATATTTGTTGTAAATTATGCATTAATTATTTAAATGCTAGCCATTGCTTGTCTACCGTCATACCTTTTAATGTAGGAGCCCAATCTACCTTAGCCAACTTGCCCCTCATACCTATGTAGTTTGCTTTGTTTAGCTTTAAGACCCTAGTTTTAGATTTAACTAAGTCACTTTCAAACTCAATATAAAATTCTATCATATTATAGTCACTCTTCCCTGAAGCCCCGTTTACTACAAGGTTATTAATTAACCCTTTCTCATTGCACAATACTAGATCTAAAATAACCTGTTCCCTAGTTGGTTCCTCAACATACTGATCTAGAAAACTATCGTGCATACATCCCATGAACTCGTCCTCCACACCATTACTGCAAATTTGGTTTGCCCAGTCTATATGTATAAAGTCCCGCATGATTACTGTATTACCATTGTTACATGCGCCTCTAATTTCCTGATTTATACTCTGCCCTACATTACAACTATTGTTTGGGGGCCTATAAACAACTCCCACCAATATCTTTTTTGTCCCTTGCTGTTTCTTAGCTCCACCTAAACTGATTCTATTTCTTGATTTTCAGAGCTAAGATCCTTTCTCTCTACTGTCTTTATCCCATCCTTTATTATCAGGGCTACCCCTCCTCCTTTTCCATTTTGCCTATCTCATCTAAAAGTTAAGTATCCTGGAATATTTAGTTCCCAACCTTGGCCACTCTGCAACCACGTCTCCGTAATGACTATTAGATCAAACCTATTTATTTCTATCTGTGTTATTAATTCATCTATTTTGTTGCGCATTCAGATATAGTGCCTTTAGCTTTGACTTTTTTCTATTTTTCCCTGATGACATTAATGACCTGGATCAGGGAGTCGGATGCAGCATTTCCAAATTTGCAGACGACACTAAACTAGGAGGGGGGGTGGGCTCAGAGGAGGAGACCAGGAAGCTCCAGAGCGATTTGGACAGACTGGGTGATTGGGCGGATAAATGGCAGATGCACTATAATGTGGACAAGTGCGAAGTTATCCACCTTGGGTGCAGGAACGGGAGGGCAAATTATTATTTAAATGGCAATAAATTGGGAGAGGGGGAAGTACAGAGAGACCTGGGTGTTCTTGTACACCAGTCACTGAAGGCGAGCATGCAGGTGCAACAGGCGATCAAGAAGACAAACGGTATGCTGGCCTTCATAGCAAAAGGGTTGGAATACAGGAACAGGGATACCTTGCTGCAGCTGTACAGGGCACTGGTGAGACCACACCTCGAGTACTGTGTACAGTTTTGGTCGCCTCATCTGAGGAAAGATGTTCTTGCCATGGAGGGGGTGCAGCGGCGATTCACCAGGCTGATACCAGGAATGGCGGGATTGACCTATGAGGAGAGACTATGTAGTTTAGGGATGTACACACTGGAGTTTAGAAGATTGAGAGGGGACCTCATAGAAGTGTATAAAATTCTGACAGGTCTAGACAGACTAGATGCAGAAGGAATGTTTCCCTTGGCGGGTGAGAACAGAACTAGAGGACATAATTTAAGGATAAGGGCTAAACCATTTAGGACAGAAATGAGGGGGAATTTCTTCACTCAGAGGGTGGTGAACCTGTGGAACTCATTGCCACAGAGGGCAGTGTACGCCAGCTCATTAAATATATTTAAGAGGGAATTAGATATATTTCTACAGGCAAAAGGGGTTAAGGGTTACGGAGAGAAGGCGGGGACGGGATACTGAATTGGAGGATCAGCCATGATCTCATTAAATGGCGGAGCAGGCTCGAAGGGCCGGATGGCCTACTCCTGCTCCTATCTTCTATGTATCTATGTATCTATGTCACCTTAGTCACTGATGCCCTATGTAAGACATTTAAATTCACCCTTGTCCTTTAACTCGTCCAACAGTTTCCAACGTCCAGACCCATCGAACAGACAACACAAACCTCAAGGATTCAGGAATAAATTCCTTTACTTAAAATCAGTAAGAGGTTACAAGTAAGCTTACACAAAACTGTTGCATATCATACTCCTGATTATATCTAAGCATACACTGGTTTACTCCCTTACTTTAAGATCAAGCGATAATAAGCCAACACTACATACGTACTAACACCAGCGGGTGGTCAATGCGGTGATGACTAGACGCACGACTTTAACTGGCAACTGACCAGGTTGCCCGGCTGCAGCAGCGAGTGTCTTTTTACAGCATCTTTTATACCTTAAAACCTGGCAACCCGCCCACAGCATGCGTGTCCCAAACTTACACAAAGAATAGTCAGTAGTTGTTTTTCTCTTCTTCTTATCAGTGGTCAGCCAGCCAGTCAGTGGGCCGCAAGGCCGGCTACATTCCGAAGTCTGAAGATGTTTCTGTTTTACATTTCAGCAGAAGATCTCTGATCCTGTCCAAGGTCTTCTTTATCTGTCCAACAATTTTCGTACAAAGTTCCCACAGGGACCAGCCTCTCAGCCTCTCGAAGCATGCTGGTATATTAAATCTGGTCAACTTTTAAATTTGGTCAAGTTACAGCAGAAGTTACAGCAAATGGCTGATTCTTACACCTATTACCTTTATTACTCTCTCTGTCCCTTCCTGACCCACTCTGCTAATTTTTACCCAAAACTCTACTCTGCTCTAGAGCCTTGACATTTCTCTTGCTGCTTTTAAATTTACTCTTTCCTGAATCCTCCCACCCCTCCTTCATTAGTTTAAAGCCCTGTCTACTGCCCCAGTTATTTGGTTCGCCAGGACACTGGTCCCAGCCTGGTTTAAGTAGAGCCCGTCCCAACGGAACAGCTCTCTCTTTCCCGAGTACTGATGCCAGTGCCCCATGAACTGAAACCTCTTCCTCCCACACCACTCTTTGAGCCACGCATTTAAACTTCTGGAGGGGGGGGGGTAATTCAGTCGTGCCCCCTTTGGGGAGCTAATTTAGCCGGGGAGCTACTTTTAGTGCCCTGAAAGAATTAGCACCCCTGCGGCCGAAATTGAGTGGTAGCACCCCAAGAGGGAAGCGGGGCTCTACTGGAAGCGCCCCGCCTCCCTCTTGGGGCACTGCGAGGGAATATTGCGGTGCTATGTGGGAGGGGCCTTCCGCAGCGCAACTCGGGGCCCAGCTGGGCCACCAGGGATCGGAGTGCCGGCAAAAGAGCCCGGCACTCAAGAGAAGTGCCGGACTCACGGAGAGCAGCCAGCACTCCGCGGGGGGGGGGGGTGGTGCTCAGGAGGCCAGCGACGGCAACGGGGGCAGGTGCTGGCAGGCGGCCAGCAACAAAAATGGCCGCCCGGCACCTCGCCTTTAATTTGCGCCGCCCCAGCCGCAGGTCGGCCCCCCCGACCCCGTCGGACATAGCGTCCGGCGGTAAGTCAGGGGGCGCTACCGAAGATCGCGGTCGGGGCGCGAGCGGGGCACTGCGCATGGCGATGACGTCATTGCCGGCGGCGCAGCACCGCGCGGCACTAACGGTGTCCGCCGCCGCTAACCTCCCGCTGAATTTCGCGGGAGGCGTTGGCAGCGCTGCGCCCGGGCGCTAGTTGCTTTGCGCCCCATTAGCGCCCCCTTAGGGCGCTAACGGGAGGTGCAAAGCAACTGAATTTTTCCCCCATAATCTGTTTGTCCCTCTGCCAATTTGAGCGTGGCTCAGGTAACAATCCGGAGATTATTACCTTTGAGGTTCTGCTTTTTAATTTGGATCCTAGATCCTCAAACTCCCTCAGCAGAACCTCATTCCTAGTTCTATCTATGTCGTTGGTTCCTACGTGGACCATGACAACTGGGTCCTCCCCTTCCCACGACAAGTTCTTCTCCAGCCGCGAGGAGATATCCTTAACCCTGGCACCGGGCAGGCAACGCAGCCTTTGGTACTCCCTGTCGCGGCTGCAGAGAACAGTATCTATCCCCCTGACTATACTGTCGCCTACCACTACCACATTCCTTTTTACTCCCCCCACTTGAATGGCCCCCTGTACCATGGTGCCGTGGTCAGTTTGCCCATCCTCCCTGCAGTCCTTGTTCTCATCCATACAGGTAGCAAGTACCTTGTACCTGTTGGACAAGGTCAAGGGCTGAGGCTCCTCCATCACTACATCCTGGGTCCCCATACCTCCCTGACTCGCAGTCACACCCTCCTGTCCCTGACCATTGACTAACTCTAAAGTACCGCTTAACCTAAGAGGTGTCCAGGTAACTCTCCCCCTCCCTGATGCATCGCAATGTCTGCAGCTCGGACTCCAGCTCAACAACTCTGAGCCGAAGTTCCTCGAGCTGCAGGTACTTACCGCAGAGGTGGTTGCTCGGGATCGCGTTGGTCTCCACCAACTCCCACATGCTGCAGTTACGACACACCACCTGCACTGCCATCTCTATCTAACCTTATTTGATTTACATAATTATTATTTAATAAAGTAATAGCAGTTATTCTTCTCCCAGCTCTTAATTTAATCCAGTTTCCTAACTTAGAGAGGGAAAAAAAAAGCTGTTCTACTCACCAACCAATCACCTACCTGCTGTCCTGTGAGTCATTCCTTGTTTTTTTGATTCCACTGCTCTGCTGCTCCCAGCGAGTTTATTTATTTAATTAAACTTAAATTAAAATTACAATTAGGTAGGCTGCGTTTGTTAAAAAATCATGAAGGGTTTAGATAGAGTAAATAAGGAGACACTGTTTCCAGTGGTGGAAAGGTCAGTAACCAGAGGACACAGATTTATGCGGATTGGCAAAAGAACCAGAGGGGAGATGAGGAAACATTTTTTGATGCAGTGAGCCGTTGTGATCTGGAATGTGCTGCCTGAAAAGGGCGGTGGAAGCAGGTTCAATAATAACTTTCAAAAGTGAATTGGATAAATACTTCAACAGGAACAAATTGCAGGGCTGTGGGGAAAGAGCAGGGGGGGAGTGGGACTAATTGGAGAGCTCTTTCAAAGAGCCGGCACAGGCACGATGGGCCGAATGGCCTCCTCCTGTGTTGTATGATTCTATATAATAATGATATGTCTTGGTTTGACGTTAACTGTTACTCTGTAACCCATAGCCAATGGCACATAAACTGCTTCTGAAAGAAGAATCGGAGATCAGTAGGCATCTTTCATTTGGTCTGTTAAGACCAGCAGCAGGCCAAATTTCAGCCCCTCGATTCTGTTCCACCATTCAATTGGATGATGGCTGATCTGTATTTTTTTTATTCGTTCATGGGATGTGGGTGTCGCTGGTAAGGCCGGCATTTATTGCCCATCCCTAATTGCCCTTGAGAAGGTGGTGGTGAGCCGCCTTCTTGAACCGCTGCAATCCGTGTGGTGAAGGTGCTCCCACAGTGCTGTTAGGGAGGGAGTTCCAAGATTTTGACCCAGTGACGATGAAGGAACGGTGATATACTTCCATGTCAGGATGGTGTGTGACTTGGAGGGGAACTTGGAGGTGGTGGTGTTCCCATGTGCCTGCTGCCATTGTCCTTCTAGGTGGTAGAGGTCGCGGGTTTGGGAGGTGCTGCTGAAGAAGCCTTGGCGAGATGCTGCAGTGCGTCTTGTAGATGGTACACACTGCAGTCACGGTACACCAGTGGTGGAGGGAGTGAATGTTTAAGGTGGTGGATGGGGTGCCAATCAAGTGGGCTGCTTTGTCCTGGATGGTGTCGAGCGTCTTGAGTGTTGTTGGAGCTGCACTCATCCAGGCAAGTGGAGAATATTCCATCACACTCCTGACTTGTGCCTTGTAGATGGTGGAAAGGCTTTGGGGAGTCAGGAGGTGAGACAGTCGCCGCAGAATACCCAGCCTCTGACCTGCTCTTGTTGCCACAGTATATATTTGGTCTGTTAGGAACAGGAGAAGGCCATTCAGCCCCTCGATTCTGTTCCACCATTCAATTAGATGATGGCTGATCTGTATTTCTTTTAATCGTTCATGGGATGTGGGCATCGCTGGCAAGGCCGGCATTTATTGCCCATCCCTAATTGCCCTCGAGAAGATGGTGGTGAGCCGCCTTCTTGAACCGCTGCAGTCCGTGAGGTTATGGTGCTCCCACAGTGCTGTTAAGTAGGGAGTTCCAGGATTTTGACCCAGCGACGATGAAGGAACGGCGCAAAATACCCAGCCTCTGACCTGCTCGTGTTGCCACATTATCTTAACTCTATCTTACCGCCTTGGTTCCATATCCTTTAATACCCTTGCCTAACAAAAGTCTATCCATCTCAGTCTTGACATTTCCAATTGACCCCCAGCCTCAACAGCTATTTGGGGGAGAGAGTTCCAGATTTCCACTGCCCTTTGTGTGAAGAAGTGCTTCCTGACATCACCCCTGAACGGCCTGGCTCTAATTTTAAGGTTCTGCCCCCTTGTTCTGGACTCCCCCCACCAGAGGAAACAGTTTCTCTCTAGCTACCCTATCAACTCCTTTAATCATCTTGAGCCAATATTGGAAGCGACAGATTTTAAGCATGAAATATTAAAAGTCAGCAATACAAGCGAATGTGTCCATTCCCAGTCTTACTGCTCCCCGGAGTGGAAATAAAACAGAATTATATTTTTGTCATTCTGGAACACGAGGCCTCTGGGAGTTGTACGCCCCATGTAATTATTGGACGACAAGGCAACAGCTGTTGTTGCATCACCGCACGAAACGAGTGTGTACTCGTATTAGCAATAGAGACGAGAGTGATGCACGTCAGCAGCCTGCGAGCAAGCTCGCACGTTTCCCCAGCGTGATATACTCTTCAATACCACACTGGGGTAACGCCTGACCGTGAGGAGCAAAGGCACAATGGGGCATTTTTCTGATGTAATAAAAAAGCACGATATTGTCTCAAAATTACGAATCACTGTTGGTGACACATTATTTGTCTGATAGTTCTCAGTCTGCCATTTCAGTAGAGCCAATAACCCTTCAAAATAAACATCACAAAAAATAGAGGACAGAAGATTGGACTTGGGGAATCTGTGAAGAGTCCGTCCGCTAATACTGTCAAAGGTAATTTTTTTTGCATAAATTTTAAATGTGTGGTCTTCATTCAGCCCATTGAGCCTGCTCCAGTTGACCCACCCAGCCTAATCCCACTCTCCTCCTCACTACCCACACCCTTTAATATCCCACCCAGTCTAATCCCACTCTCCTCCTCACTACCCACACCCTTTAATATCCCACCCAGTCTAATCCCACTCTCCTCCTCACTACCCACACCCTTTAATATCCCACCCAGCCTAATACCACTCTCCTCCTCACTCCCCATACCCTTTAATATCCCACCCAGTCTAATCCCACTCTCCTCCTCACTACCCACACCCTTTAATATCCCACCCAGCCTAATCCCACTCTCCTCCTCACTCCCCATACCCTTTAATATCCCACCCAGTCTAATCCCACTCTCCTCCTCACTACCCCACACCCTTTAATATCCCACCCAGTCTAATCCCACTCTCCTCCTCACTCCCCGTACCCTTTAATATCCCACCCAGTCTAATCCCACTCTCCTCCTCACTACCCACACCCTTTAATATCCCACCCAGTCTAATCCCACTCTCCCCCTCACTCCCCGTACCCTTTAATATCCCACCCAGCCTAATCCCACTCTCCCGCTCACTCCCCGTACCCTTTAATATCCCATCCAGTCTAATCCCACTCTCCTCCTCACTACCCACACCCTTTAATATCCCACCCAGTCTAATCCCACTCTCCCCCTCACTCCCCATACCCTTTAATATCCCACCCAGTCTAATCCCACTCTCCTCCTCACTACCCACACCCTTTAATATCCCACCCAGTCTAATCCCACTCTCCCCCTCACTCCCCATACCCTTTAATATCCCACCCAGTCTAATCCCACTCTCCTCCTCACTCCCCATACCCTTTAATATCCCATCCAGTCTAATCCCACTCTCCTCCTCACTACCCACACCCTTTAATATCCCACCCAGTCTAATCCCACTCTCCCCCTCACTCCCCATACACTTTAATATCCCACCCAGTCTAATCCTACTCTCCCCCTCACTACCCACACCCTTTAATATCCCACCCAGTCTAATCCCACTCTCCCCCTCACTCCCCATACACTTTAATATCCCACCCAGTCTAATCCTACTCTCCCCCTCACTCCCCATACCCTTTAATATCCCACCCAGTCTAATCCCACTCTCCTCCTCACTCCCCATCCCCTTTAATATCCCACCCAGTCTAATCCCACTCTCCTCCTCACTCCCCGTACCCTTTAATATCCCACCCAGTCTAATCCCACTCTCCTCCTCACTACCCACACCCTTTAATATCCCACCCAGTCTAATCCCACTCTCCCCCTCACTCCCCGTACCCTTTAATATCCCACCCAGCCTAATCCCACTCTCCCGCTCACTCCCCGTACCCTTTAATATCCCATCCAGTCTAATCCCACTCTCCTCCTCACTACCCACACCCTTTAATATCCCACCCAGTCTAATCCCACTCTCCCCCTCACTCCCCATACCCTTTAATATCCCATCCAGTCTAATCCCACTCTCCTCCTCACTACCCACACCCTTTAATAGCCCACCCAGTCTAATCCCACTCTCCCCCTCACACCCCATACACTTTAATATCCCACCCAGTCTAATCCCACTCTCCCCCTCACTCCCCATACCCTTTAATATCCCACCCAGTCTAATCCCACTCTCCTCCTCACTCCCCATCCCCTTTAATATCCCACCCAGTCTAATCCCACTCTCCCCCTCACTCCCCGTACCCTTTAATATCCCACCCAGTCTAATCCCACTTTCCCCCTCACTCCCCGTACCCTTTAATATCCCACCCAGCCTAATCCCACTCTCCTCCTCACTCCCCATACCCTTTAATATCCCACCCAGCCTAATCCCACTCTCCTCCTCACACCCCACACCCTTTAATATCCCACCCAGTCTAATCCCACTCTCCCCCACACTCCCCGTACCCTTTAATATCCCACCCAGTCTAATCCCATTCTCCTGATCACTCCCCATACCCTATAATAATCCTCTTTTCCAATCAACTCTCTAATTTCTTTAAGAGCACTCAGGGCTTGTCTGCCTCACTCCTGGGTGTCTGTATTAAGCTTACCGCTTCCCATGAAGCAGCTAGTTATCTTTTGCCCGGGAGCGTTCTCCATCACTTGCTCTGTTTCTTGTTGCAGTCAGTATCCTCACCCGTCACTTGACTTGCGATAAGTTTATGAGTAGCTCATATACTGCTGGCAGTTTGTATTGGAATCAAGAGACCATTGACTCCTCAAGTGTTCTACAGTGGCCGTATAAAGTACATTGGGGAGTCAGTATGGCTGCACGCTCAGATTACAATCACATCTGTTCAGAACTGTTACTGAGTGTCGAAAAAAGTCTTTTACTAAAGAAAGAACTCGCATTTCTATAGCGCCTTTCCTGTCCTCAGGGCATCCCAGAGCGCTTTACAGCCAGTGAGGTACTTATGAAACGTAGTCACTGTTGTAATGCAGGAAACGCAGCAGCCAATTTGCACACAGCAAGCTCCCACACACAGCAATGACGAGATAACCTGTTTTAGTGATGTTGGTTGAGAGATAAATATTGGCCAGGACACTGGGAGAACTCGCATGCTCTGTTTCAAATAGTGGCCATAGGATCTTTTACATCCACCTGAGAGGCAGACAGGGCACCAGTTTAACGTCTAATCTGAAAGACGGCAGCTCCGACAGTGCCGCACTCGCTCAGCACTGCACTGGGAGTACCAGCCTAGATTTTTGTGCTCAAGTCTCTGGAGTGGGACTTGAACCCACGACCTTCTGACTCAGAGGCGAGAGAGTGCTGGGTTCAGCTTACAGTGGAAGAATTAAAATTCAACATCAGCAAGTTCACATTTTTGTTTTCTGGAGAAAATAAGCTGCAGGGCGATGAAATTCAGAAACATAACTGAATAGTAAACGTCCTCATATCTTCTGTGTGAGCAAAACAATTTCTGAAGCTGTAAAAGTTCCAATATTTTCAAAATATTGTTCCATAAAATTGAGATATTAAGTTAATAGCATCATACGACAGATTCCTTCAGTAGAATATCAACCTTCTCAGCTATTAAATCCCATTGCATTCGATAGCTGCTCCATCATGGGGACAATAATTTTCTTTTTTATTAACTTTACACTAAATGTCATTCTTGGCCCACTTCTGAGGCCTAACATTTGCCGGCTGATGGAGCCGAGGGTGAGATCAGCCCCAGAGTAGACGTGATGTGGTCTGTTTAATCAGGCTGCACTCATAGCCAGGAGGCTTCAGTACGATGGATAGACACACTGTGGAGGAAAAAGCTGAGCGCAAAACGAGGTACTTGCGGCCTAAGATCATTTTTCCAGTGACGTTGCTGTGACATATTTTCACCCTTGAGTATATAGAGGCCAGCTATTTGTAACAGATTGAGCTGAAGTGTCAGCCGTGGCTCAGTGGGTAGCACCCTCGCCTCTGAGTCAGAAGGTTGTGGGTTCAAGCCCCACTCCAGAGACTTGAGCACAAAATCTAGGCTGACACTCCAGTGGAGTGCTGAGGTGCCGTCTTTCTGTAACGCCCTCCGAGATCTCTGCGCTCCTCCAATTCCGGCCTCTTGCGCATCCCCCGATTTTCATCGCTCCACCATTGGCGGCCGTGCCTTCAGCTGCCTGGGCCCCAAGCTCTGGCATTCCCTCCCTAAACCTCTCCTTCTCTCTCCTCCTTTAAGATGCTCCTTAAAACCTACCTCTTTGACTAAGGTTTTGGTCGCCTGTCCCAACATCTCCTTATGTGGCTCACCATCAACTTTTGTCTGATAATCGCTCCTGTGAAGCACTTTGGAACGTTTTACTACATTAAAGGCACTGTATAAATACAAGTTGCTGTTGTCTTTCAGATGAGACGTTAAGCTGAGGCCCCGCCTGCTCTCTCAGGTGGGCGTAAAAAATAAACCACGGCACTATTTCGAAGAAGAGCAGGGGAGTTCTCTCCGGTGTCCTCGGCCAATATTTATCCCTCAACCAACATCAGTAAAACAGATGATCCGGTCATTATCACATTGCTGTTTGTGGGAGCTTGCTGTGCGCAAATTGGCTGCTGTGTTTCCTACATTACGACAGGGACCACACTTCAAAAAGTACTTCATTGGCTGTAAAGCGCTTTGGGATGTCCTGAGGTCATGAAAGGCGCTATAGAAATGATATGGTACCTCAACTATACAGCCATTCTTGATGTGTAAACCTGGACAGTTGATTTTAGCAGGCTATCCAACTATAGTGGGCAGCACTATAGATTATGCTTGAACTGTATAAAACACTAGTTAGGCCACAGCTCGAGTACTGCGTACAGTTCTGGTCACCACATTACAGGAAGGATGTGATTGCACTAGAGAGGGTACAGAGGAGATTTACGAGGATGTTGCCTGGGCTGGGGAATTTAGCTATGA
Organism: Squalus acanthias; assembly: GCA_030390025.1. Classification (NCBI taxonomy): domain Eukaryota; kingdom Metazoa; phylum Chordata; class Chondrichthyes; order Squaliformes; family Squalidae; genus Squalus; species Squalus acanthias. The sequence goes on along the minus strand of CM059434.1, from coordinate 6,396,011 downwards.
GGAAAGATTTGACAGGCTGGGGTTGTTTTCTTTGGAACAGAGGAGGCTGAGGGGAGATTTAATTGCGGTGTATAAAATTATGAGGGGCCCAGATAGAGTGGATAGGAAGGACCTATTTCCCTTAGCAGAGGGGTCAATAACCAGGGGGCACAGATTTAAAGTAATTGGTAGAAGGATTAGAGGGGAGTTGAGGAGAACTTTTTTCACCCAGAGGGTGGTGGGGGTCTGGAACTCACTGCCTGAAAGGGTGGTAGAGGCAGAAACCCTCATCACATTTAAAAAATACTTGGATATGCATTTGAAGTGCCGCAACCTACAGGGCTACGGACCAAGAGTTGGAAAGTGGGATTAGGCTGGATAGCTCTTTTTCGGCCGGCACAGACACGATGGGCCGAATGGGCTCCTTCTGTGCCGTAAATTTCTATGCTTCTGTGATTCACAGTCAACCCCATTCATGTTCTCTCCCGAAATTCATTCATAAACGCGTTCCAGTTGAAGGTACTGGATTAGCAATCAGGAGTAGCAAGCCGACATGATTCCCCACCTCAACTGCGATGTCTCCACGACTGCCCCTAGCTGAGGTGGGCTAATTCAGCACAGACGGGGGGGATAGAACCTGGGGTTGTCCTAGTTCTCTATGGCTCAGACCTCCATTTACCAACTGAGTCACAATGGGCTTTGGAACATTGGCACATTAGGAACAGGAGGAGGCCGTTCAGCCCCCTCGAGCCTGTTCCGCCATTCAATTAGTTCATGGCTGATCTGCACCTCAACTCCATTTACCCGCCTTTGCTCCAAATCCCTTGATACCCTCACCCCACAAAAATCTATCAATCTCAGTCTTGAAAGATTCAATTGTCCTCCAGCATCCACAGCCTTCTGGAGGAAGAGTCTTCCAAATTTCTACCAGCCTTTGTGTTCAGAAGTGCTTTGTGATTTTACTCCTGAATGGCCGGGCTCTAACTGTATTATGTCCTCTCATTCTTGTTTCCCCCACAAGAGGAAATAGTTTCCCCCTATCTACCCTCTTGAATCCTTTTAACATTTGAAACACCTCGATCAGATCACCCCTCAACCTTCTATACTCAAGGGAATACCAGCCCAGTCTGTGCAGCCTGTCCTCAAAAAGTTGACGTCCGGTCATTTGATCCTAAAGAAGAAAAAAACCCACGTTTTTTGAGCAGAGATGATATTCTAAAAAGAGCGTGGCAGTTTTTTCAACGTATAGGAGAAAGGAACATTTACCTGACATCACCAGATGGCATCTAATAACGAACAAATCACAGCTGGCTAAATGCCAAGACAATGTCCCAGACACTAACTGCAACACACGGACATGGGAAATACTAATGTACCAAACAGCCACCTGCGTGCGCGGCACATTTGATGTGTTATACAGGAACGGTCTTCGGAGATGGGGATCATTTAACAGGAATACCTTACTGAAATAAACAGTTAAGTTATGAACAGATGCTTCGAGAACATTGGCCGCAGTTACGTACTGAGGCGTCGTAGAATGATAGCTTCCATTTGGCTGGCTAAAAAAAATCTGAGTGCTTTGGTCGAGGCGATCTCTCCCAGTTCTGTACAGTCTCATGATTGAAGTCTAATCCATGCGACGGCACACGGTTGCCAAATAAAATTGGTCTGCACCTCAAGATAATTTATTGATAAATGTATTGCTAGGTTGAAAAGCTCTGGAATTCCCTCCCTGAACCTTTCCTCCTCCAAGACGCTCCTTAAAACCTACCTCTTTGACCAAGCCCCATCCTAATATCTCCTCGTGTGGCTCGGTGTCAACCTTTGTTCGATAATTCCTCCTGTGCAGCCCCTGGGGATGTTTTAGTACGTTAAAGGCGCTATATAAATACACATTGTTGTTGTTGTTGTTGTTTTTATTAATCCAGCCCTCTGTATACTCTGAATAGTTTAAATTCCCCAAATTAATACAAATTGTGTACAGATAATCTGTTTAAGTGATGTCGGTTGAGTGATGTTAACCCAGGCCTCTGGATTACTTATCCAGTATCATAACCACTCTTACTCTCTGCAGTGCAGGATGGAGTGTGGGAGGAAGACACAAAAGGCATCAAGGGGTATGGGGAGAGAGCGGGAATAAGGTATTGAGATAGAGGACTGGATTTTGTCAGCCCCGAGGAGATGTGAAGGAGGTCTGCGGGGGTCGGAGGCACCTGGAAGTAAGATGTAGAGGTGAGTGATGGGTGCAAGTGTGGAGTGGTAAGTATGTGAGGTGAGTGTTAAGTGTTAGAAAATGTTCACTTACCTTTGTTTCTGCCAACAGCCTTCATCCGCTTTGGATCCGGAGTCCTGACATCTTCCTTGTAGATTTCACAGACTGGCTGTTGGATCCTCCGAACCAGCAGTCATCTGAAATCTACAGAGTTGAAAGGTCTGATGAGTCCTGAACACAAGGGCTCATCAAACTACAGAGAATGTCAGTGTTTGACAGCTTCACAGAGCTATCAAACGCTGACATTTCTTCTTTCAAGAAGTCTTGACAGATGGCAAGTCAGACGTTGACGTGCTCTGTCAGTGACTTCCCCCTAATTGGCCTGCTGAGCCCGCAGGGCGGGCTTAACAAGGTCAATCAGGGGAAAATCCCGCTGGTTGGCCAGAAGATGATGGAGGCAGGGCATAGACCCGACAAGCAGCAGTCCCGCCTCCAACTCGACTCCATTCACAAAATCCAGCCCAGAGGATCAGCCGTGACCATATTAAACGGCAGAGCAGGCTCGAAGGGCCGAATGGCCTACTCCTGCTTCTATTTTTCCATGTTTCTATGTTTCTTTCTAAGGTTTGGTGAGCAGTTCACCATATATTTTATTCCTGAGCTGTGCCAGACCAAACTTTTTTGGTTGAGGGACCTCTTTTCAAATCCATCAGTAATCACGAAACCACCCCCCCCCCCCCACCCCCCCCCATCTAAATTATAATACTCATAATATGAAAGTGCTGCAGGTAAAGAATGTTTCAATAATGATTTTAAGAAAACATGTATTTACTTACAGATATCAGTGCCTGCCTCTCGCGCCAATCCTGGGCAGTCCGCAGCCGCTTAGCGCTGGACAGTATTTAAAGCGGTCAGCAGGCTGGCCAAGGTGAGTGAAGGCACTGTCCCAACCGGCTCGTTCTGTAACGTTCTGCGCCGTGGGATTGTACGTGTTTGCGTGAACACGTTCAGGCTCATGTTGGAAGGGCCCCCCCGCAGGCGCTCTGATCACCTGTCGGGAGGATGGCGCAGGGTGGCGGCGCCAGGGAGAGGAATTGGCTCGACCGGCAGGGAGCGCTCGTTGCAAAGTTGGGAATGGAGTATAAAAGCAGGAAGTCCTGTTACAACTGTACAGGGTATTGGTGAGACCACACCTGGAGTACTGCGTACAGTTTTGGTCTCCTTATTTAAGGAAGGATATACTTGCATTGGAGGCAGTTCAGAGAAGGTTCACGAGGTTGATTCCTACGATGAAGGGGTTGTCTTATGAAGAAAGGTTGAGCAGGTTGGGCCTATACTCATTGGAGTTTAGAAGAATGAGAGGGGATCTTATTGAAACATATAAGATTCTGCAGGGGCTTGACAGGGTAGATGCAGAGAGGATGTTTTCCCTCGTGGGGGAATCTAGAACTAGGGGGCATCATTTCAAAATAAGGGGGCACCCTTTTAAAACGGAGATGAGGAGGAATTTCTTCTCTCAGAGGGTCGTGAATCTTTGGAATTCTCTTCCCCAGAGAGCTGTGGAGGCTGGGTCATTGAATATATTTAAGGTGGAGATAGACAGATTTTTGAACGATTAGGGAGTCAAGGGTTATGGGGAGCGGGCAGGGAAGTGGAGTTGAGGCCAAGATCAGATCAGCCATGATCTTATTGAATGGCGGAGCAGGCTCGAGGGGCCGAATGACCTACTCCTGCTCCTACGTCTTATGTTCTTATGTAAAGTGAGCGAGAGCTGTGGGCCTCCGTGAGGAGGCGAGTCCGGCCGTGGAGAATAATTCGCAAGAACTGAATCGGTGTCGGTTTTATAAAGAGGAGCAGGCTTGAAACCACCTCCGGTAGCGGAAACCCCGGGAACTCTCTACGGATCCCCAAGGAGCCTGCCGACCCCAGTTTGGAACCACTGAGCTAGACCTTCAACGGTAAGTGACTGACAGAGGTTAGAGACTCGCCCAAAAGAAAAGAGACAGTTTAATGGATGAGTCATTCTGATCCATGCTTGTCACTTCCTAGTGGTTAGTTACAGCTCTGCTGCCCACTCACTTGACCAGGGGATGACCTACGATTTTGGCCCAATTGTGACATTTGATTGTTTTTTTAGCCTCAACCTGTCACATTAACACCTCCTCTTGCCTTGATCATCTCTTAATGTCTCTCAGTGTTTCTAATCTCTCCTTTTGTTCTTTCATCCCCTCCCCCTTTTCCCAGCTTTATACTTGCTTTAAATCTATTTCATTTCCTGCTTTTTCCAGTTCTGACGAAAGGTCTTCGACCTGAAACGTTAACTCTGTTTCTCTCTCCACGGATGCTGCCTGGCCTGCTGAGTTTTTCCAGCATTTTCTGTTGTTATTACCAATAGGTTATCTTTTTAATGTGTGGTGCAGGACCGACTTTATTTGAAAGAAAAGAAAGACTTGCATTTCTATAGCGCCTTTTACGACCACCAGATGTCCCAAAGCGCTTCACAGCCAATGAAGTGTAGTCACTGTTGTAATGTAGATAGACGCTTCAGCCAAAATGCGCACAGCAAGCTCCCACAAACAGCAATGTGATAATGGCCGGAAAATCTGTTTTAGTGATTTTGGATGAGGATTAAATATTGGCCCCAGGACACATGGTGTGCGGACAACACACAGATCCTGAAAAGCAGCCGGGCAATGAGCTGGGGCAGGTTTGAGATTTGCGGGAGGAAGTGACATCATCAGAGGGGTCGACCCAGAAGTGACATCATCCGAGGAGCCAGAAACCAGAAGTGGTTGCATAGCGTCGCTAATCATTCTCTTTCTGAATAGACAATTCACAACAACAGCAGCAAAGAGCTGCATTTATACAGCGCCTTTAACGTAGTAAAACGTCCCAAAGCCAATTCACAGGAGTGTAATCAGACTAAAGTCGACACCGAGGGAGTCATTAGAACAGGGGCTTGGTCAAAGAGGTAGGTATTAAGGAGCGTCTTAAAGGAGGAGAGAGAGGTGGGGAGGTTTAGGGAGGGAATTCCAGCGCTTATCACTTGAGATGATTCAGAGTCCAGGGCCCAGGCAGCTTACGGCACGGCCACTAATCGTCGATCCAGGGAACGTGAGTTCAAATTCACCATAGGCAGTTTGAGAACTCGAATTCAATTTTAAAAACCTGGAAATAAAAAGCTGGTCTCATTAAAAGTGACCATGAAGCTGTCGGGTGTCAACCGTGGCCCAGTGGGTAGCACTCTCTCTCGCCTCTGAGTCAGAAGGTTGTGGGTTCAAGTCCCACTCCAAGGGACTTGAGCACATAAAGCTAGGCTGACACTCCCAGTGCAGTGCTGAGGGAGCGCCGCACTGTCAGAGGTGCTGTCTTTCGGATGAGACGTTAAACCGAGGTCCCGTCTGCCCCCTCAGGTGGATGTAAAAGATCCCATGGCACTATTTTGAAGAAGAGCAGGGGAGTTACCCCGGTGTCCTGGCCAATATTTATCCCTCAACCAACGAAACAAAAACAGATGATCTGGTCATTATCACATTGCTGTTTGTGGGAGCTTGCTGTGCGCAAAATTGGCTGCCGCGTTTCCTATATTACAACAGTGACTACACTTCAAAAAGTACTTCATTGGCTGTAAAGCGCTTTAGGACGTCCGGTGGTCGTGAAAGGCGCTATAGAAATGCAAATCTTTCTTTTTTCTTTAAAAACCCAACTGGTTCGCTTTAGGGAAGGAAATCTGCTGTCCTTACCTGGTCTGGCCTATATGTGACTCCAGTCCCCCACCAAAGTACTTGACTCTTAAGTGGCCTAGTAAGCATCTCAGTTGTATCAAACTGCTAGCAAGAAGTTAGTTCAAGAAGAATGCTCACCACCACCTTCTTAGGGCAACTAGGGATGGGCAATAAATACTGGCCTTGCCCACATCCCGAGAATGTATTAAAAAAAATATGTTGCTGCACCTGCACAGCGCAAATATATGTAAACGGATACGATATAATTGCGATTACGGAGACATGGCTGCAGGGTAACCAAGGCTGGGAGCTGAATATCCAAAGATATTCGATATTTAAGAAGGACAGGCAAAAAGGAAAAGGAAATGGGGTGGCGTTGTTAGTAAAGGATGAAATCAGAGCAATAGTGAGAAAGGATATTGGCTCAGAAAATCACGGTGTAGAATCAGTCTGGGTGGAGCTAAGAAGCACCAAGGGGCAGAAAACATTAGTAGGAGTTGTCTATAGGCCTCCAAATAATAGTGGTAATGTAGGGGATGGCATCAAACAGGAAATTAGAGATGCATGTAACAAGGGTACTATAGTAATCATGGGTGACTTTAATCTACATATAGACTGGCCAAACCAAATTAGCAATAATACTGTGGAGGATGAATTCCTGGAGTGTGTACGAGATGGTTTTTTAGACCAGTACGTTGAGGAGCCAACTGGGGAACAGGCTATCCTAGATTGGGTATTGTGCAATGAGAAGGGGTTAATTAATAATCTTGTTGTGCGGGGTCCTTTAGGGAAGAGTGACCATAACATGATAGAATTCTTCATTAAGATGGAAAGTGAAGAAGTTCAATCCGAAATTAGGGTCCTAAATCTAAACAAAAGAAACTACGAAGGTATGAGGAGTGAGTTGGCTATGATAGATTGGGGAGCTTCATTAAAAGGCATGACAGTGGATAGGCAATGGCTAACATTTAAGGAACGAATGCATGAATTGCAACAGTTATACATTCCTTTCTGGCGCAAAAACACGAAAGGAAAAGCGGCCCAACCATGGCTAACAAAATAAATTAAGGATAGTATTAGATCCAAAGAGGAGTCATATAAAGTTGCCAGAAAAAGTAGCAAGCCTGAGGATTGGAAGCAGTTTAGAGTTCAGCAAAAAAGGACCAAGAGATTAATTAAGAGGGGAAAAATAGAGTATGAGAGTAAACTTGCAAGGAACATAAAACCGGACTGTAAAAGTTTCTACAAGTATGTAAAAAGAAAAAGATTAGTGAAGACAAATGTAGGTCCCTTACAGTCAGAAACGGGAGAATTTATAATGGGGAACAAGGGAATGGCAGAGCAATTAAACAAATACTTTGGTTCTGTCTTCACGGAAGAGGACAGAAATAACTTCCCAGAAATGCTAAGGAAGGGTCTAGTGAGAAGGAGGAATTAAAGGAAATTAGTATTAGTAAAAAAATAGTGCTGGAGAAATTAATGGGACTGAAAGCCGATAAATCCCCAGGGCCTGATAATCTGCATCCCAGAAATAATGGATGCACTGGTTGTCATCTTCCAAAGTTCTATAGATTATGCAACAGTTCCTGCAGATTGGAGGGTGGCAAATGTAACCCCACTATTTAAAAAAGGAGGGAGAGAGAAAACAGGGAACTACAAACCGGTTAGCCTAACATCAGTAGTGGGGAAAATGCTAGAGTCTATTATAAAGGATGTGATAACAGGACACGTAGAAAATATCAACGGGATTAGACAAAGTCAACATGGATTTATGTAAGGGAAATCGTGTTTGACAAACCTGCTAGAGTTTTTTGAGGATGTAATTGGTAGAATAGATAAGGGAGAACCAGTGGATGTGGTGTATTTGGATCTTCAGAAGGCCTTTGATAAAGTCCCACATAAGAGGTTAGTGTGCAAAATTAAAGCACATGGGATTGGGGGTAATATACTGGCATGGATTGAAAATTGGTTAACAGACAAGAAACAGAGAGTAGGAATAAATGAGTCTTTTTCGGGGTGGCAGGCAGTGACTAGTGGGGTACCGCAGGGATCAGTGCTTGGGCACCAGCTATTCACAATATATATCAATGATTTGGATGAGGGAACCAAATGTAATATTTCCAAGTTTGCTGACGACACGAAACTAGGTGGGATTGTGAGTTGTGAGGAGGATGCAAAGAGGCTTCAAGGCGATTTAGACAAGTTGAGTGAGTGGGCAAATACATGGCAGATGCAGTATAACGTGGATAAATGTGAAGTTATCCACTTCGGTAGGAAAAACAGAAAGGCAGAGTATTATTTAAATGGTGATAGATTGGGAAATGTTGATGTACAGAGGGACCTGGGTGTCCTTCTACACCAGTCACTGAAAGCAAACATGCAGGTGCAGCAAGCAGTTAGGAAGGCAAATGGTATGTTGGCCTTCATTGCAAGAGGATTTGAGTACAGGAGCAAGGATGTCTTACTACAGTTATACAGGGCCTTGGTGAGACCACACCTGGAGTACTGTGTGCAGTTTTGGTCTCCTTACCTAAGAAAGGATATACTTGCCGTGGAGGGAGTGCAGCGAAGGTTCACCAGACTGATTCCTGGGATGGCAGGACTGTCGTATCAGGAGAGATTGGGTCGACTAGGCCTGTATTCACTAGAGTTTAGAAGAATGAGAGGGCATCTCATTGAAACGTATAAAATTCTGACAGGGCTAGACAGACTGGATGCAGGGAGGATGTTTCCCCTGGCTGGGGGGTCGAGAACGAGGGGTCACAGTCTCAGGATACGAGGTAGGACATTTAGGACTGAGATGAGGAGAAATTTCTTCACTCAGAGGGTGGTGAACCTGTGGAATTCTCTACCACAGAAGGCTGTGGAGGCCAAGTCACTGAATATATTTAAGAAGGAGACAGATAGATTTCTAAACACAAAAGGCATCAAGGGGTATGGGGAGAGAGGGGGAATATGGTATTGAGATAGAGGATCAGCCATGATCATATTGAGTGGCGGAGCAGGCTCGAAGGGCCGAATGGCCCACTCCTGCTCCTATTTTTTTTCTATGTCTATGAACAGCCCCTCTAACTGACCGTATAAATTTTCTCAAGAAAATTTCAAGATACTAAGGGGAACTGATAGGGTAGATAGAGAGAAACTATTTCCGCAAGTTGGGGAGTCTTGGGGGGCGAAATTGGGTATCGCCCCATTTGGGGTGCTAACTTTTGAAATTTTGAAGATTTAGCGCCAGGCGCTAAGGATCCTGAAAAGAAAGACTTGCATTTCTATAGCGCCTTTCACGACCACCGGACGTCTCAAAGCGCTTTACAGCCATGAAGTACTTTTGAAGTGTAGTCACTGTTGTAAAGTGGGAAACGTGGCAGCCAATTTGCGCACAGCAAGCTCCCACAAACAGCAATCTGATAATGACCAGATAATCTGTTTTAGTGATGTTGATTGAGGGATAAATATTGGCCAGGACACCGGGGAGAACTCCCCTGCTCTTCTTCGAAATAGTGCCATCTACTTCTACTATTTTGGGTGTTAGTGCCCCAGGAAGGAAGTGGGGCACTAAATCAAGCGCTAATGACCTCAGTGGGGCGCTTCAGGGGTGCTACCAGCAGATCGATAATGAATTTCAGGTGCAATGATGCTTCACACTGGTTCCTTCCAGCTCTTAAAGGGGAGGTTGCATCATTGTGCAGATCCTCATTTTCAGCATTGCTGGCTTTGAGGTGACCTGCGAGCAAGTGAATCCCCTGATGGCTATTCCCACTCCCAGGGAAAGAACTCGTCGTTTCACGGACGAGGCATTGGAAGCGTTGGTGGCTGGAGCGGAGCGAAGGAGGGCAATGCTATTCCCATACACTGGAAGGAGGCCATCGCCTCAGGTGTTCAGGGCAATGTGGAGGGAAGTGGCCCAGGAGGTCTCGACCAGTAGTGTGGTGGAACGCAGCCTGACACAGTGCTGGAAGAAATTCAACGACCTCGCTCGGGTGGTCAAGGTGAGTACTCGCTTCAACAGGTCCTGCATACCACCATCTGAACCTCAATCTGTGCACACTGCACAAACCACCACACCCCCACCACTCACCCACCAAGCATCTGCACCTACTTAAACTCACATCCACATCTCATGCCTTGTCTACAATCACAGCTATTCAACGATGGCAGGCATATCTCCCAAACACATAGCTGGACTCTGACTCAAACACATTTGTTTCTCTTGCAGGCCAAGATGGCCCACAATAGGAGGGAGCAGCAGAGAACAGGCGGGGGTGATGCGCAGCTCCAGCAGCTCTCAGACCTGGAGGAGCAAGTGCTGAGAGTCATTGGGCAGCAGGTGGTGGGCAGCATGGCTGTCGGCAACGTCGACCCCATCGGGGGCAACAACGGTATCTTCGACCCCTCTCCTTCTCTCATCCCACTTCCCCCTCACACCACAAACCTTTCTCACTTTCCACCTCCTGAGAATGTCTGCATTCCTTGAGCCATTCCTGCTCCCCTGCCCTCACCTTAAAGCGATATTGTGATTTTATGCTTTCAGGTAATCAGCAACCAGATGACCAGCCTATCCCTGAGCCCCCACTGAGAGTGAGGAAGGAGAAGAGGAGGAGGAGCAAAGCACCACGTCACTTCATCTCTCACCCACAGGCACCACCTTAGATAATAACAACAGAAAACGCTGGAAAAACTCAGCAGGCCAGGCAGCATCCGTGGAGAGAGAAAGAGAGTTAACGTTTCAGGTCGATGACCTTTCATCAGAACTGTGAAGAGCCGGAAATCAAATAGATTTAAGGCCAGAGTAAAGCTGGGAAAAGGGGGAGGGGATAAAAGAACAAAGGGGGAGATGAAGAGACATTAAGAGACATTAAGAGATATGCAAGGCTAGAGGTGGTGTTAATGTGACAGATTAAGGCTGAAAGAAGTGTGAAATCCACTGGCAGAATGAAGGACAGCTGCCAGCTTCTAGGAGGAAAAAAAAGGTGGGGGGGGGGGCAAATGAAAGGGTGGAAAAAATAAAATATAAATGTGATTGGAGCTGAGGTTATGATCTAAAATTGTTGAACTCGATATTGAGTCCAGAGGGCTGTAGCGTGCCTAAACGAAAGATGAGGTGCTGTTCCTCGAGCTTACGCTGCGCTTCCGTGGAACAGTGTAATAGGCCGAGGACGGTGAGGTCAGAGTGGGAGTGAAGCGGTGAATTAAAGTGACAGGCCACCGGGAGCTCGGGGTCCCCCTTACGGACTGAACGGAGGTGTTCCGCAAAGCGGTCACCCAATCTGCGTTTGGTCTCCCCAATGTAGAGGAGACCACATCGTGAGCAGCGAATACAGTATACTAAATTGCAGGAAGTACAAGTAAATCGCTGTTTCACCTGGAAGGGGTGTTTGGGGCCCTGGACAGTGGGAAGAGGGGAGGTGTAAGGGCATGTGTAGCATCTCCTGCGCGTGCACGGGAAGGTGCCGGGCGAAGGGGAAGGGGTGCTGGGGGTGGTAGAGGAGTGGACTAGGGTGTCGCGGAGGGAGCGGTCCCTGCGGAATGCTGAAAGGGGAGGTGAGGGGAAGATACCTTAGATACTGGCACTATGCGATCTTTAGAGGCAAGTTTAGTAGAGGGGTCTGCACTGGGTGAGGCACTGGGGATGAGCGGGCTGCAGCAAGGCCAGGGGGAAAGGGTAGCTCGGGAGCCAGCTCCCCGGAGAGCGAGTTCGCGCGTGAGTTCTGCTGCACAGGACTCAGATGAGGACATCGATGGAGAGGCGTTCACAAGAAGGGTGATGGCCATGCACATGGAGATGATAGGTGCAATGGCAAGGGTGCCCGAGAGCCTGTCGACAATGGTAAGGAGCATGGAGGAGTCCACCTCCAACATTGCACAGAGCTCTGCGCACACCCTGGAGCCCATCATTTCCACTGTGCAGAGGATAGTGGACTCCCAGAGAGACCGTGCGGATCCAGACCTCATGATGCGTGTCATGGGCGATCTGGCAGCTTCCATTGCAGCACAGGCGGAAGCGACGCAACATCTTACTGCTGTAATGCAGTCTATGCTTGGTGCCATTCAATCTCAGACTGCTCTCATGCAGTCTCAGCTTGATGCCACACAAGCTCTGACTGCTGCCATCGTCGCTGGGTCCACCACAGTCCACCTGGGATCTCACGGTGTCGCAGCAGCCCAGCAATCTGTGCTCCAGCAGATTGGTAGGGATGCTGAGGTGCTGCCCTGGGGGAGTGTCAGTGTGTCAATGGAGCAGGAACCTGCTGTCCTCTCTCAGAAAGACAGCATTCCTGATCCCACCACTGCCACTCTGCTGTTGCACTTGTCGCTGCCTGTCATCCAGCCAGCCCAGACTGCTGCCGTCCATCCTGAGGTGGTGCAGTCTACAGCGGGCCTTCCAGGCCCAGAGCTGGTCGAGGGCGTCCTGCAAGGCCATCTGTAGTCTCTGGCACCAACACTCAGCAGCCTTCCACCAGCCCTGTTGCAGCCACTAGGGAGACACTACGTAGGAGCACTAGAGTAGGAATGGGGACTGTAAAGAGGGGAGGCAAGGGTTTGCACAAGGGTGATTAGTTAATATTGTTGTATATATGTGGTTAATGGTTTTTGATAAATTTATTACTGGAATGTTGCAGATTTGGTGCTGTATCTCATTTCAGTTTTGGGGTGTGGTATAGAATCACAAAGTGATGGAATGATGGCGACGTGCTCAGCAACCAGAATGAGGACTCAAAGTCACTGGAAACGAAGTCTGATGAGGCGGTCACAGACCGACCTTGCAGAATGCTGATTGAGTGGCTGCCTCCTCCGTTGCAGCTGTTTGTCTTCCTGTTCCTCCTTCTCCTCCTCCTCCTCCTCCTCCTCCTCATCCTCCACCTCTTCCTCCTCCTCTTCCTGAGGTGGTGCGGCTATGCCTGGTGGCAATGGCTGCGCCCTCATAATGGCCAAGTTGTGGAGCATGCAGCAGACGACGACGAAAAGTGACACCCGCTCAGCCGAGTACTGGAGGGCTCCTCCCGAGCGGTCAAGGCAGCGGAACCGTTGCTTGAGCACTCCGATGGTCTGCTCAATGATGTTCCTGGTGGCAGCATTGTATGAGTGCTGGCCAGGAGTGTTGGGGTTGCGGATGGGAGTCATGAGCCAGGTGGAGAGCGGATAGCCCTTGTCTCCGAGCAGCCAGCCACGAGCTTGATGTGGTGGCTGGAATAGATCTGGCACACCGGTCTGGCGCAGGATGAAGGCATTGTGGCTGCTGCCAGGATAGCGGACATTGACGGTCAGGATTCGCCGTGTGTGGTCGCACACCAACTGCACATTAAGTGAGTGGTAGCCTTTGCGGTTACGGAATACCTCAGGATTGTTATGAAGTGCCCGCAAAGCCACGTGGGTGCAGTCAATGGCGCCCTGCACCATGGGGAATCCTGGCAAAGCCACATGCACGCTCGCGCTGTTTCTCTCTGGTAATGGGGAAGGAAATGTAGTCCCTTCTCCTTCTGTACAGAGCATCTGTGACCTGGCGGATGGAGCGATGGACGGCAAACTGGGAGATGTTAGAGATGTCGCCTGTCGCACACTGGAATGATCCGCTGGCGTAGAAATTGAGGGCGACGGTGACTATGGCTGCCACTGCGAGAGCCGTGGTGGTCCTGATCTGAGGCTCGAGGTCTGGCTGCAGGAGGTGGCAGAGTTCTGTGACCACGTCCGTGCTGAAGCGGAGCCTTCTAACACACTAGTCCTCAGTGAAATTCATGTAGGAGAAGTGCTGTCGGAATCCCCTGGGTGGGTAAGGCCTCCTGTTGAGAGCCCTGTTGGCCCTCCTCCCTCTGGCCACAGTTTGCACTCTATCTCTCTGCCTTTACACCCTCCGACGTTGACGCTGAAGGGCGAGGTCCAGTGCCAGTACAGCCCCCATGAAAGGATACAAATATTGCACTTTCAAATCTCCCCTCAATGAAACTGAAGAATCTTTATGTGCCAGAACACTCGTTGAAATGCAAAACGTGCAAATCGGTCAAAAGGCCTCTTTGCCGATGTGAAACTAACAACGCAGCATTGTTGGCCGAAGAAAACTACACCGGAAGTGGCCGCCTTGAGTTAGTGCTCCTCCAGGGGACATCCGACTGAAGGCCGCCTCCTCTACCTGTCGTGTGTTAACGGCAGGCGCACAAGCAGGGGGCCAGAGGGAATTTTTTCATCTGGGGTGCTGCGCACGGCAATGACGTCACGATCTCCGGGCGCAGGAGATCAGGGCGCAACGTCTTACTGCCGCCGCAAAACTCCCGCCAAATTTAACGGGAGGCGTTGATATCGCCGCGCCCGGTCGCAAACCCATCCGCGCCCCGTTAACGCCCCCCGGAGGTGCTAACAGGAGGCGCAAAGGAGCCCAATTTCTAGCCCCTAGGACTAGGGGGCATAGTCTAAAAATTAGAGCCAGGGCTTTCAGGAGCGAAGTTCGGAAACATTTCTACACACAAAGGGTGGTAGAAGTTTGGAACTCTCTTCCACAAATGGTGTTTGATGCTCGATCAATTGTTAATTTTAAATCGGAGATTGATAGACTTTTGTTAACCAAAGGTATTAAGGGATATGGGCCAAAGGCGGGTATATGGAGTTAGGTCGCAGATCAGTCATGATCTCATTGAATGGCGGGACAGGCTCGAGGGGCTGAACGGCCTCCTCCTGTTCCTATGTTCCTCAGAGTGAAATTTATTTGGTCATTCCTCCCGACTCCCGCTGGGTCTCCAGCAGGAGCCCAAAGAACAGGTCAGAATCCACCTTAGGTGGTCGCGTTCCCGACCTAAATTGGGGAATCTTGCTTGACGAAGTTAGAGGCGGAGCCTCCAGCCTCCCCATGACTAGGTAAATCCGTGTCAGAGGGGTCAGGACGATGGGCGGAGACTCCTTACACTGGGAGTGCCGGCCTCCCGAGCACCACGAGGATGGTATGCCCAGTCCGATGAGGAGGGAGGAGGTTGTCCCCACTGAGGAGGGGAGGGAGGTGGAGCGGGGGGGTGGGGGGTGGGGCGGTGCAAGTGGGGTCAGCGCTGGAGGTCACCGACTAGCCTAATTCCCATTATCGCAGAGCTGTGGATTTTCAGGCCCCGGGCGTTGCTTTGACAGAGCGTCGCTGGGGCAACGAGGCATTTGCAGCCAATGCGGAGGGCGAACTTCCTCGTGGCTGCTCCCAATCCTCCGCTGTAACTTTGGCGGAAACCCCATTACTCGCGGAAGGCCGCTCCTGTGGCATCTCACTGATCCATGGGAATGGGCTTTCATTTCGAAAGGTTTCTCCACCCCTGCCCCATACAATCTGTGCACATTTTATAGAAATGTGGGTAATTGAAACCAGTCAGACTATTTTTGATCTTTTGAGGTACAATGCTGGCCAGAATAACGGCGCCCCTCACATTTAATAATAAAACTTTCAACCCCAGAATCTTCACGGCTAAGGCAACTGATTGCAGAGTCTAATCTGCATATACAACAACTTGCATTTATGTAGCACCCTAAACATAGCAAAATGTCCCAAGAAGCTTCTCAGGAGCGATTTCATCAAATGAAATTTGACGCCGAGCCACATCAGGAGATTTTAGGGCAGGTGACCAAAAGTTTGGTCGAAGAGGTCGGTTTTAAGGAGCGTCTTAAAGGAACAAAGCGAGGTGGAGAGGTGGAGATGTTTAGGGAGGGAATTCCAGAGCTTGGGGCCCAGGCAGCTGAAGGCACGGCCGCCAGTGTGGCGGGGCGATGAAAATCAGGAATGGGGCAAGAGGCCAGAGTTGGAGGAGCGCCGAGATCTCGGTGGGTTGTAGGGCTGGAGGAGGTGACAGAGATAGGGAGGGGGGGAGGGGGGGGGGTGCGAGAACACTTACAAACCTGTGCAGTCAACAGCGATGGGTGATCTTAATTAGGAATCGGATTCAATTTGTAGTCTCCAGGGAGCAACTATATTAAACAACTCTCTGAATATGTATAGCTGTTTGAGCTGAAAGATCAGTTTGCATGAGAGAAAAGGGAACAGACGGCTATGCCGATAGGCTGAGACAAGGTAGATGGAACGGGAAGAGGCTCGTGTGGAGTATGAACAGCAGCACAGATTGTTGGGCCGAATGGCCTGTTTCTGTGCTGCGTATTCTATCTAACTCTATTCTACCTAATTCACGTGGTCCAATTTCGGGAGGGAGGTAGAGCTGTGAGACTGCAGGTCCAATTTCTGGAACCCTCTTTCCTATCCCGCTGGGCTCATTTGCTTGAATTTGGCAGGCCTGACTGTTCGGAAACTGTAAAGAATTTTACAGATTGCTGCGTTCCCCTGCAGGAGAGTGAGTCACCAGAACTTTGCTGGCTTCTTTTTAACTCATTCTCAGGCTGATAGCAATTTATTGCCCAAAACCGGTTGCCTGAGAAGATGTCATAGAGTCATAACTGTCTCCGCTTCCACCACTTCCGTCGGCAGCGAGTTCCAGGTCTTCACCACTCACTGTGTAAAAAAGTTTTTCCTCACATCCCCCCTGTATCTCTTGCCCAAAACCTTCAATCTGTGTCCCCTAGTCCTTGTACCATCAACTAGTGGGAACAGCCTTTCCCCGTCTAGCCTATCCAAACCCGTCATAATCTTGTCCACCTCTATCAAATCACCCCGCAACCTCCTTTCCTCTAATGAAAACAAATCCAGCTTCTCCAACCTGTCCTTGTAGCTAAGATCCCCCATCCCCGGAACCATTCTGGTAAATCTCCTCTGCACCCTCTCAAGGGCCTTCACATCCTTCCTAAAGTGTGGTGACCAGAACTGGACGCAATACTCCAGTTGTGGCCTAACCAGCGCCTTATAAAGGTTCAGCATAACTTCTCTACTTTTGTACTCAAGGGGGGAAAAATTTGGTTGGCTTGCACCTCCCATTAACGCCCTAAGAGGGCGCTGATGGGGTGCAAAGCAACTAGCGCCCGGGCGTGGCGATGTTTGCGCAACTCGCGAAATTAACTAGAGTTTTTGCAGCGGCGCAAAAGTTTACCACCCTGATCTCCTGCGCCCGCAGATCGTGACGTCAGTCGAGCTTGCAACGCCCTGTTGGCGCCCTGGACCGGATATTGAGTGGCGCCCCCCTCCTTTCCATCTGGTGCAAGCAACGACAGGGAGACTGGAACGTTTCCCAGTGGGTGAGGGGCTGGGGGGGCGCTATTTAAAGGCGGCCTCTTCCTGGCTTTTTCTGTGGTAGACATTTTTACACCACTCATTCTGACAGAGAGAGAGATTCTGAGCGAGAGATAGAGAGACTTCTGCATAGAGTCAACGCTGTGTGAAGTAGTTTTGGCTACTGAGCATCACTTTGCAGGTACTTTTGGATTTGACCTTCATTACTTCGATTGCCAAGAGACTATGGGGGCTTCACTGATTCGGGGCGTCGTCCTGCGCCTGCAGAATCGGAGGGAACAGAGACGCAGAGAGAGAGTGGCAATCATAGCCAGATGGAGGAGGGCCAACAGGCCTCTGCACAGGAGACCTTACCCTCCCAGGGTATTCCGGGAACAATTCTCCTACATTAATTTGTCTGAGGAGCAGTGTTTGCGCAGGCTGCGCTTCAGCAAGGAGGTGGTCACTGAGCTCTGCCACCTGCTGCAGCCAGATCTGCAGCCTCTACTGAGGACCAGGATGTCTCTGTCGGTGGCAGTGAAGGTCACAGTGGCTCTGAACTTTTATCCCACCGGCTCCTTTCAAGCAGCTACTGGGGACATCGCCAATATCTCCCAGTTCACGGTCCATTGCTGTATCCGTCAGGTCACAAATGCCCTTTATTAAAGGAGACGCCAGTACATCTCTTTCCCGATGACCCAGGCCAAACAGCATGAATGCGCATTGGGCTTTGCGAGGATAGTGGGCTTCCCCGTGGTGCAGGGCACCATTGACTGCACACATGTGGCATTGCGGGCTCCGCATGAGAATGCAGAGGTTTTCCAAAACCGCAAGAGGTTCCACTCCTTAAACGTCCAGTTGGTCTGTGACCACAGACAGCTGATACTCGCTGTCAATGCCCGCTATCCTGGCAGCAGCCACGATGCTTTCATCCTGCACCAGACTGCTGTGCCAGAACTTTTCCAGGCACCACATCAGCCAAGTGGTTGGCTCCTTGGGGACAAGGGTTATCCACTCTGCACCTGGCTGATGACACCACTCCGTAACCCCAACACCCCTGCTGATCTGCAGTACAACGAGAGCCATCTCGCCACCAGGAACATCGTTGAGCAGACGATCGGCAT
Source organism: Squalus acanthias (assembly GCA_030390025.1). Lineage (NCBI taxonomy): Eukaryota > Metazoa > Chordata > Chondrichthyes > Squaliformes > Squalidae > Squalus > Squalus acanthias. The sequence continues at coordinate 6,377,858 of CM059434.1, read as the reverse complement.
GCTCAAGCAACGGTTCCGCTGTCTGGACCACTCAGGAGGAGCCCTGCAGTACTCGCCTGAGCGAGTCTCCCTCTTAATAGTTGTGTGCTGCATGCTTCATAACCTGGCAATCCTCAGGACCAGCCAATGCCACCAGGCCTTGGAGCACCACCGGAGGAAGAGGAGGAAGAGGAGGAGGAAGAGGAGGAGGATGATCAGCAGCAGCACCAAGGCGGGAGGGAGGCCCACAATGTTGAAACTGCAAGGGCCGTCCGTCAATGGCTGATAACAAGCCGCTTCTAGGCCCCTACTGAGGAAATGACTTCTGGCATTGAGAACAACATGAATGAAACCAACCCGCAACCCCAAAGCCGGCCAAGGCAGCAATGATTCCAAAGGCCAAACCTGTACATTTTGAATACAAAAACTTTTTTATTTTACAAACTCTGTGTGTGTCATTTCTTCATGACAAACTAATAGAAACAAACACAAAAAATCATTCATTAACATTATTGGTTCTCACAACCTGGAGATAATGTCCAAAACACTAAACAAAGGTTTGAACACGAACCTCAGCCTTTCATAAAAAATTGACCAACATTTCGACACACCTCCTACTTTTTGCCCTTCGAGGGTGATCTCCTTCCCTTGCGCACTTCCCCCCTTCCCACCCTACTGCTCCTCCGTAATGGGGCCCCAGTGGCTGCAGCAAGGCTGCTGGAAGGCTGCTGATTGTCAGAACCTGAGACTGCAGATGCCCTTGAAGGACAGCCTCGACCAGCTCTGGGCCTGGAGGGCCCGGCTGCAGACTGCATCAACTCTGCATGGGCGGCAGCAGTCTGGGCTACAGGCGGTGGCAAGTGCAATGGGGAAGTGACAGTGGTGGCAGCAGGAATGCTGTCATCTTGAGAGAGGACAGCAACTCCCTGCTCAACCGACACACTGGCACTCCCACGGGGCAGCACCTCAGCATCTGGAGCAATCTGCTGGAGCACAGATTGCTGGCCTGCTGCGGCGCGGTGAGAGCCCTGGGGAAATATGTCCGAACCAGCGACAATGGCAGCAGTCAGTGCTTGTGTGACCTCAATCTGAGTCTGCATGAGACCAGTCTGAGATTGGATCACAGGCAGCCAGTGACTGAATTGCAGCACTAAGCTTTAGCGTGGCATCCGCCTGTGCTACAGCGAACTGCTCCACACTCCTTGCCAGTACATCAATGCTTTCGGGCACTCTTCCCACTGCACCCATAAGCTGAGTGTGCATGTCCACCTGGGTGTTCATTTCAGCGATGAGCCACTCCTCCTCTGCGTCCAGTGCAGCAGGACTCACTGGCCTACTCTCCCTCCGGGGAGAAGGCCCCCGGAGCTTCCCTAGCCACATCGCGTTGCTGCAGCCCGCTGGGTCCCGGAGCTTCACCCTCATCAGACACTTCCCCCCTGCTCCCTTCCAGGGAAGATATGTTCCCAATGTGGGCTTCCTCGGGCGAGGGTGGCGTTGTTGCTCCGGCTTCCTCTTCCTCCTCGCCTGCGGCTTCGCTCCCACTGGCAGCTACAGGGCCCGTCTCCTCAGCTGGTGAATCACCATCTGAAAGCAGGGAGGTACAAGAGTGGCTTTAGCGTGAGGACAGGGGGGCAGTAAGGGAGGAAGGAGTGGAGCGATTTAGTAAGTTGGATTGAAAGTGTCAAAGGCAGGTGTTGTGAGGGACAAGTGGAATGAGAGAGGAGAGAAAACTGATGACCTTACCATTGCTGTCCCGAACGGGGTCGGCGTCTCCAGTGGCGACGAGACCGGTCACCTGGCTTGCCACAATCCTGTGGACGCGCGCCTCAAGATCGCTGAGGGGTTGCAGCTGAGGCCGCCCTCCACCCATCCGTTGCTGCTATCTCCTATTATGAGATAGCTTGGCCTGCAAGAAAAAGGACGCGTCTGAGTAAATATACAGCCATGGTCTTGCCTGATGTGCCTCCCATAGGTGAATAGCCATTACTGTATGCAAGGTGTGGAATGTGCGTGTGTGTTTCATGAGAGGGCCATAGGTGTTGGATGAGTGTTGGGCATTGGGGTTTTAAGACCCGCTGGCCATAGAGTGAGGTTGAAATGGAGGGATGGAGAGGTATTGAAAAAAAGCCACTCACCCTGACGACCTGAGTGAGGTCGTTGAACTTTTTGCGACATTGAACATGGGTCCTGGGCACCATGCTCCTGGAGGAGACGCTCTGAGCCACCTCCCTCCAGACTCTTCTGTAGTCGCGCGGCAAAGGCCTCCTGCCACTCTCAGGGAAGAGTATAGATCTTCTGCGCTCCACCGCGCCAACCAGAGCCTCCAAGGCCCGCTCGCTGAAGCGCTGAGCTCGTTCTCTCACCCTCTCCATAGTCCTTGGCTGGAAAATGTAATCACAGGTCTCTCCAGGTCGAGATTCAAGGCTCCAATGAGCAGGGTGTGGCTGGAGAGCAAGATCGACCCTCCCCTTTAAGAACTGGCCGGCGCCAGTGTGTCTGTGTTCCATCGCTAACTGACATCACCTGCGCTGCGCCCGCGCTCTGAGTTAGCGCCTTGCTCCTCGGCCTTTGCGCCTTAAGACAGGTGTGCAGCACCTGATTTAGCGCTCCAATCACCTCCAGGGGCGATAGAAGCCAAATTTGCAGTCGGAGGCGATAATTAGCGCCTGGCGCTAAACTTTGCGCCCGGCCCATAATTGTGCCCCAAACGAGGCGATACCGAATTTCTCCCCCAATACCTCTATTTATGAAGCCCAAGATCCCATATGCTTTGTTAACCACTCTCTCAATATGTCCCGCCACCTTCGAGGACCTATGCACATTAACTCCCAGGTCCCTCTGTCCCTGCACACTCTTTAAAACTGTGCCATTAAGTGTATATTGCCTCTCCCTGTTCCTTCTGCCAAAATGCATCACCTCACACTTCTCTGTATTAAATTCCATCTGCCACTTGTCTGCCCATTCTGCTAGCCTTTCTATGGCCTGTTGCAGTCGATTGGTATCATCCTCACTGTTTGCCATACCCCCAGGTTTGGTGTCATTGGCAAATTTAGAAATTCTACTCTGTATTTCAATATCCAGGTCATTTATATATATATCAAAAAATGTGGTGGGCCTTCTTCTTGAACCGTTGCATTTGTAGCAGTTCAATACAACTGAGAGGCCTGGTAGACCACTTCAGAGGGCAGTTACTGGGCTGGAGTCCCATATAGGCCAGACCGGGTAAGGACGGCAGATTTCCCCCCCTAACCTAACAACAACAACAACTTGTATTTATATAGCGCCTTTAACATAGTAAAACGTCCCAAGGCGCTTCACAGGAGTGTTATAAGACAAAATATTTGACACCGAACCACATAAGGAGAAATTAGACCAGGTGACCAAAAGCTTGGTCAAAGAGGTAGGTTTTAAGGAGCATCTTAAAGGAGAAGAGAGAGGAGGAGAGAGGTTTAGGGAGGGAATTCCAGAGCTTAGGGCCCAGGGAGCTGAAGGCACGGCTGCCAATGGTTGAGCGATGGAAATCGGGGATGCTCAAGAGGCCAGAATTGAGGAGGGCAGAATTTGAGGAGCGCAGATATCTCGTGGGGGGGGGGGGGGGGGGGGCGCGGCTGGAGGAGATTACAGAGATAGGGAGGGGCTGTGAAGGAATAAGCCATATAACCTATTCAGAAAAATACACTATCTTAGGAAAGAATTCTGGCCTTATTAAAACATGACAAACTGGGTTTGGAAATTTAGAAACCTAACTATGAAATAGCTATGAAAGAATTCCCCCCCTAAACCTCTCCGCCTCTCTACCTCTCTTTCCTCCTTGACCCTGAACAAATAACCTTATTGAAACAGAAGGTGCATGGATCCGACAGGCTGACCTTTGGGAACAAAAACAATGGTTCACCTTGGATAAGGATTTCTAATTTAAACTTCGTAAAGATGTCATAAAATAAGGAACACCTGCCCTTCACACCATTTCTAAATGGTAAACTCAGAACACCTGGAGATGAGACAAGATTCTGTAACATTACAAGTTGATGTGGCAGTAAGAATTGCAGAGGTCGGCAGAAAGATGAATAGGGATAATTGACTCGGGTCAGCAGAAACTTTAAGGGAAATACCACTGGAAAAGTGTATAAATATTGAAGTTTCAAATGGGATATCAGATTCGCTTTAATCGGGCAAAGCGATTCTTGGCTTCAGAAGTTTCCAACTCTTTGTACCTCGGGGATCAAAGGTATTTGATATTGATGAATATCCTGTATAGAAACCTTTAAGAACTGCAATACTGTAGCGAAGTTAAGATTTAAAAGTAAGATTCTCTGTTAATAATAAGATAGTATTTTTTCTCTTTTTACAACTGTTGACATTGCGATTTGACTGATTCACCAACTGTAAATTGCATGTCGGTTCTTTGATAAATCTCTATATATTTTTAGAATTGTCTCACATAAGTCTTCTGTATCAGTAACTCGCGAACTCAATCTCTGTACACTCTTTGGTGAAGAGTTACAGAATTCTGAGGGAGTTTTCCGGACCCTCATAATATCCGGGACGTTACAGTCTAGCTAAACTTATTAAAAGTGCTATCTGGAGGACGGTAACATTCTCGGGTTGTTCCTTTCCTTTAGGGAGAGATAGCCCGGACCTTTATACCCAGTTAAGCGTCTTTAGGATTCGGCTACCTCAAACTTTAGTTGAAAGTGAACGTCTGAGAAATACGCCTGATCCGGGGTAGCCCTAAAGGGGCTAGGACTAGTAAATATCCCTTCAGGGCAAGGCCATGGAGGGATTTGAAATCAAGGATGAGAATTTTAAAATCAAGGCGTTGCTTAACCGGGAGCCAACATAGGTCAGCGAGCACAGGGGTGATGGGCGAACGGGACTTGGTGCGAGTTAGGACACGGGCAGCCGAGTTTTGGATGACCTCAAGTTTACGTAGAGTGGAATGTGGGAGGCCAGGCAGGAGTGCGTTGGAATAGTCAAATAAAGGGCATCAATGGGTTTTTACGACAATCTGTCAGCTTCATGGTCACTGTTGCTGAATTCAGATTTGTAATCTGCCGTGGTGAGATTTGTACTCACATTCTCCGAATCATTAGTCCAGGCCCCTGGATTACTAGCCCAGTAACATAACCACTAATCTTCTGTAACCTATGTGAGCTTGTGGTTTGACACCTAAGCTTAGCATAACCTATTGAAACTTCGAATCATACAATCATAGAATAGCACAGCACAGAAGGAGGCCATTCGGCCCATCAAGTCTGCGCCGGCTCTTTCAAAGAGCAATCCAGTTAGTCCCACTCCCCCTCACTCTTTCCCCATAGCCCTGCAATTTTTTCTCCTTCAAGTATTGATCCAATTCTCTTTTGAAGGCTACTATTGAATCTGTATCCACCACCCTTTCAGATCCTAACCACTCGTTGCGTAAAAAGTTTTTCCTCATGTCGCCTCTGGTTCTTTTGCCAATCACCTTAAATCTGGGCCCGCTGGTTATCGACCCTTCAGCCACTGGAAACAGTTTCTCTTTATTTACTCCGTCTAAACCCTTCATGATTTTGAACACCTCTATCAAATCTCCTCTTAGCCTTCTCTGCTCCAAGGGGAACAATTCCAGCTTCTCCAGTCTATCCACGTAACTGTAATCCCTCATCCCTGGGACCATTCTAGTCAATCTCTTCTGTACCCTCTCCAAAGCCTTCACGCCCTTCCTAAAGTGTGGTGCCCACAATTGTACACTTGAGAGCTGACTTTCTGCTGCCAGTCCGTCTGATTTATGGGATTTTCACATCCACCTGAGAGAGCAGACGGAGCCTCGGTTTAACGTATCATCTGAAAGACGGCACCTCCGACAGTGCAGCACTCCCTCCGTCCTGCAATGGGAGTGTCAGCCTAGATTTTGTGCTTACGTCTGCTGGTGAGGGACTTGAAGCCACAACCTTCTGACTCAGAGGCAAGAGCGCTATCCACTGAGCCACGGCTGACAACTTTATGAAGCACGGCGACTTGGATGAGGTACCAAAGAGACTTGGGCCGGAATTTTGCCGGCGCTCAGAGGGCGGGTTCGGAGGCGGGTCCGCTGTCAAAATCTAAAAGATTGTCAGTGGGTCGGGATCCCGCTCTGAACCCGCCTCCGTGTCAGTTGCCCCAAGTGCGGGCTCTGCCTGCGCTTTGCAGACCCGGCAATAAGTGGCGGGTCAGCCAATTGAGATAGTTAAGAGGGTCTTTAAAGGTAGTTGAACAGCATTTTACCACCTTTTAGTCATTTTCCTAACTTTTCCACGAGGTTCCCATCCCTCAGGGGTCATGTCAGGTAAGTAGATCGGGTTCTCAATGTCTCCCCATTGCTGCGAATAGGTGACAGCTGCAAAAGTGGTAAGAAAGCTACCATTTCACAGCTGTTCACTTTCCAATGTCAGAAGCTTGAGCCTTCAGGATTTGGAAGACACTTTTGAGCTTTATGCAGTTTGGAAGTGTTTGGAGTAAACACTCTATCCACTGTCACCTCCTTGGAGCAAGCTCTCTCACCATTGACAGATCGCTTCTGTCATCTCAACTTCAGCTGCCATCTATTCCATCAGCATCGGTGCCCTTGAAAAAATCTTACCTTGGTCCTCAGAATCCCAGCACAATCAGCCCCAACACCAGCAGCACCAACACCAACACCAAACTTCTCTGCAATCAGCTGATGCTGCACTGGACACAGGGCATCATCACCTGACCACATTGCTGCCCGTGAGGCCAGGGGTGGCCTCACCATGTCCAGATTTACTTCATTTGATGCACCAGGCTGGCACCACCCCACACCAGCACCATAAAGCATCCCTACAATGTCCAAGCCATTCCTTTCACACTCATCACAATTCGGGGGGGGAGGGGCTACCGTTATGTCTCACCATTCACTGAAACTCACTAAGACACTTCCAAAGGTGCACACAAATCTGTCCAAGAAGGCAAAGTGGTGAAAATAAGGATTTCAATGCTTGACAACACATCAACAGAAACTTTACACAAACTTTGGCTAAAGCACCCAAGTGCCTACCCTTGTGTGTTGTTAGTTTGAATGATTGGACAAGGATGAGGGTGAGTGTGAGGGGTGGCTAGTGAGATGGGGAAGTGATAATGTAGATAGAGAGAGAGGAATGTGTGGAGGTGCAAGGTAAGTTGGTGTGTATAAGGATGTGCAGGAGTAAGGTAGGGAAGGCAGAGTGATGGGGATGTGATGAGTGGCACAGCAGGATGAGGTTGAGTGAGGCTTTGCACTAATGTTTCGTAATCTACTGAGATCATTGAAAGGTTTGCGCCACTACAGCCTGGTCTTCCTGACAACATCTCTGCTTTTGTCCTCCTGTGCAATGCGCAACCAGACTGCGTTGGTGTCCTGGGGAGGTCTCTTCCGCCCTTGGAAGGGAAGAGGATCTCCCTGCGTGCTGTGACTCCCTCCATAAGCATAATGAGGGAGTCATGGGAGAGCCTGGGTGCAGCCGTGCACCTTTGTGCAGTGCTCGTCAGTGTTTGCAGCACCTCAATGCTGTAGAACACTGACAGCACAACTGTCAAAATCAATTTGGCCGTGGTCCCTTTAGGGAAACCGGCTGGTGACGCGTCATCAGATGACGTCATCAGACCCGCTTCCCTTTAATTGGCCGGGAACCTCGCCGGGCGGGCTTAACAAGGCCAATCAGGGCAAAATCACTTGGAGGAGGCGGGATGAAGACTGGTGCGGAGTTTGTGGCCGCTGTCTGCTCCGGCCGCATCGGACTCACCACAGCTGGCGAAATCGCGGCCTTGGAGTGGGGTTTGAGTCCACAATCACCCGACTCAATGGGTGAGTGTGCTACCCACCGAGCTAAGGCTGACACCGGAGAAGCCGGGGCTCCTTTGCCTCACTGCTCTGTCACTACAGGAGAGTGTTGGCGTCACGGTTCCAACCCCTGCAGGGACAGCCTTCTGTTACTCCACTTTGCTCCTGCACCCAGAGTGCTGTTTGGAGATCATTAAAAGCCTTTGCAAGCAGACAAATACTGGAGTCTGGACGGCTGAGTTTTCGCCCTCAAGTCCCCAGCTTCCTCGCTGTTAGGAATAATTGTACACCTCGAGCGCAGGCAGATTCTAAGCTTGATGGGTCATTAGCTCGATGTGAGTTCTTACGTAATTCAAATTAAACGACATTGACTTCTGCTTCACATTACGGCCGCTTGCAATTTTTGTAGCACGGTGAAATAAAAACGCACGTGTTGTCAATTGAGCTCTTATCAACAGCAGCTTGTTTGCTCTCAGCTCTTCCCCTCATTAATGTTTCAGGGTGTTCACCAGCCTGAAACGGTAGCAGCAGCGGAGGGGGGGCACGATTCATCGGGGCAGGGCGTCAGCGCACGGCGGGAAAGAGATGGTGAGCGCGGCCGGGTCGCTGTCGCCCGCTTTGCGTTACCGCCCCCCAAGACAAATGCCACGCCCAATAAGTTAATGATTTACATTTCCATAAGGTGCATACACCTCGTTCATTTTGGTTGAATGTGGAACTCGCTACCGCAAGGAGTGGTTGAGGCAAATAGATGCATTTAAGGGGAAGCTGCATAAACGTATGAGGGGGAAAGGAAAAGAAGGGTACGCCAATAGGGTGAGATGAAGAGGGGTGGGAGGAGGCTCGTGTGGAGCAGAAACACCGGCACGGACCAGATGGGCCGAATGGCCTGTTTCTGTGCTGTAAAATTCTATGTAATTCTGTGTAACTAAGTATTATTTAAATTTATTCACAGCTTATCAGGAGAGAGCTAAGCTAAGTTTCTACATTATTGAACATAGAATCATAGAATGATACAGCACAGAAGGAGGCCATTCGGCCCATCGTGCCTGTGCCGGCTCTTTGAAAGAGCTCTCCAATCAGTCCCACTCCCCCCCCTGCTCTTTCCCCACAGCCGTGCAAACGTTTCTCCTTCAAGTATTTATCCAATTCCCTTTCGAAAGTTACTATTGAGGATATAGTCTTGTTGTAGGAAGTCACTGAGGTATGTTCCCCACACTAACGCCGCCCCCCCCCCCCATCCCACAAACTGACTATCGGGCGGGGGGTGGGGGGGCCGGAGGAACGCACGATAGTCTCGGCAGGAGATCCAGCCCATTTTGAGGTCCGGGTTCCTCCTCCCTCCTCACCCCCCCTTTCCAGTCTGGAGCCCGCCCACTCTGGGCCACCGTTGCATCAGCCATCCCGGCCGGATTCCAGACTTGAAGGTCCGTTGGGGGGGCGGGGGGTGGGGAGGTGGCGGTGAGGAGGGAGGAGGAGCCGAAGCCACAGTGGAGCACAGGGGAGTCTGGGTGGTGAGTGGGGGACCACAGGAGGGAGGGCGAGGGAAGTGCAGAGAAGCACGGGTGAGCACTCACAATCATCGTTAAAGGTAACGAAGAGAAACCGTCCTAACACAGGTCCCTGTGGGGTTCCACTAGTGACTGGCCCATGCAGAGCTGCTACTATTAATAACGACCCTTTAGCCCACACGAACGCAATGAATTCGCTTTCCAGTTTCAAATCTGTGCGGTTCTTTGTTGAAAGGTTTTCTGAAGTCACGATACAAGACATCTGACTTAACAGCTTCTTAAGTATAGACATCATTTGGGCCTCTCTATAGTCCATGCGAAGAGTCCCAGACCTCAAAATGAACGGTTAAATAAGTGAGTCAACATCTCACATTTTTGTCCTGCCCAACATTCATCCCTCAAGCAACATTGATGGAGTTCAGTGCGGAGAAGTGTGAAGTGATGCACTTTGGAAGGACCGATATGGAAAGACAGTATCCTATAAATGGCAGGATTTTGAAAAGTGTAGATGAGCAGACAGACCTTGGTGTCCATATACACAAATTCTTAAAGGTGACAGGACAAGTTGATAAGGTGGTTAGAAAAAGCATTTGGGTTACTTGGGTTTATAAATAGAGGCATAGAATAGAAAAGCAAAGAGATCTTGCTGGAACTTTATAAATCACTGGTTAGTCCTCAGCTGGAGTATTGTGGACAATTCCGGGCACCACTCTTCAGGAAAGTTGTAAAGGCCTTAGAAAGGGTACAGAGGAGGTTTACCAGGATGTTCCCAGGGATGAGGGACTTCAGTTATGAGGAGAGGTTGGAAAAGTTAGGACTGTTCTCCTTGGAACAGAGAAGGTTAAGAGGTGACCCAATAGAGGTTTTCAAGATGATGAGAGGTTTTGATAGAGTAGATCGAGAAAAACTATTCCCCCTGGCGAGTGGGTCAATAACCAGAGATTTATAGATTCAAAATCATTGACAAAATATCAAGAGGGGAGATGAGGAGAAATGTTTTCACTCAGAGAGTTGTGGGGATCTGGAACGCTCGACCTGAACAGGTGGTGGAAGCTGATTCCATCAATAATTTTAAAAGGGAGTTGGACGGGTTCTTGAGGAGGAGGAACTGACAGGGTTACGGACAAAAAGCGGGGGCGTGGGACTGAGCAAGACTGCTCTTTCAAAGAGCCAGCACAGGCAACGATGGGCTGAACGGACTGCAGCGGTTCGAGAAGGCGGCTCACCACCACCTTCTCGAGGGCAAGTAGGGACGGGCAATAAATGCCGGCCTTGCCAGCGACGCCCACATCCCAGGAACGAATAAATAAAGAAACACATCGAGAGAAATAACAGGACACAAAACCGCAGCAGCGTACAGTAAAGAAGTGAGACATCAGGGCAGCTTCAACATCGGAACACTCGAGGTCTGGAGTGTCTCTCGATGGGGATTGAGGCGTCTCAGACAGGCCTCTTGATGCTATATTGCCGATTCTGCGGCCCGTTATCTCATCAATCAAGGATAGGAACATAGGAGTAGGAGTAGGCTTTTCAGCCCCTCGAGCCTGCTCCACCATTCAATTAGATCCTGGCTGATCTGTACCTCAACTCCATCTGTACCTCAACGCCTTGGCTCTGTAACCCTTAATACTCTTGCCTAACAAAAATCTATCAATCTCGGTTTTGAAATTTTCAATTGACCCCCAGCCTCAACAGCTTTTTGGGGGAGAGAGTTCCAGATTTCCACTCCCCTTTGTGTGAAGAAGGTCTTCCTGACATCACCCCTGAACGGCCTGGCTCTAATTTTAAGGTTATGTCCCTCTTGTTCTGGACTCCCCCCCACCAGAGGAAATAGTTTCTCTCTCTCTACCCCATCAAATCCTTTAATCGTCTTAAACACCTCAATTAGATCACCCCTTAATCTTCTATATTCAAGGGAATACAAGCCTGGAGACCACAGTATCGCTAAATGTACCCTACTTCACCATCGTGGAAAACTTGACGCAACAGAAAGCAGGAGAGATTTTCAAAGCAATTACCAGATGTTGATCGCTTAGTGTATAGTGAGATTTAATCTGTGCCATGTTTAATCATTTTACTAGCGGTTTCTTCAATGTAAGTATGGTGTAGGAATTGCCTGTGTCTTGCAGTGTAATTAAATTGCCTTTATTTTTTTTTATCATTACCTTTTGCTGTTTTATTTGGCTGGTTCTGAGCCCACATGAGTCATTGCACATGGAAACAATTAAGACTTGGAAAAAAAAAACTATCCCGACTCCAAGAACAAATGCACCCTTCGGACGCAGTCGGAGAATTCTGTCTGTTTAAGCCATTAAGTACTGACTTACCAGCTCTGGGCATTGAGCGTTTTAAATGCATCCGTTTTCTTAACTTCTCCGCAGAAATTTCAAACTATTGTATCTTGTTGCCTGTTTTCAGGACGAGCGAAAACTGAAGACCTCAATCAAAAAAAAACCAGCAGGGGTTGGTATTTCACTCCGTACCCTTGAATTTCTTGGAGAAGATTCCCAATCATGGTGGATTGGGTCCTATCGCCAAGGCCGTTGATGTTTCTGCTTTTAATCCAAACCTGTGGAGAAGCCCAACGGATGACTCAAGATGCTTTGCTCATGCAGTACATTGAGAGACGCATCATAATACTCGAGGTAAGTGACACAGTCAAAGCCGTGTACGTCTCACGTGCCTTAGAACTTAGACTGAAGAACAAAAGCGATAGCCTTGAAGCTTCTAATTGCTAACGTCAACCACTTGCATCTGAATCGCGTCTCTAATGTGTGCCGGCAGCATTCCTTTGTTGGCTATTTAACAGTGGTATTCAATACCGATAAAAGATCTCAGTGAAGGCATTTATTCTATAGAGGAATTAGAGAGAAACGGTTTCCCATTGGTGGGAGGGTCAGTAATTATCAAAGGAACCAGAGGGGAGATGAGGAGAATTTTTTTTTATTTACGCAGCGAGTTGTTGTGATCTGGAACGCGCTGCCTGAAAGGGCGGTGGAAGCAGATTCAATAGTAACTTTCAAAAGGGAATTAGATAAATACTTGAAGGGGGAAAAAATTGCAGGGCTCTGGGGAAAGAGCAGGGGGAAGTGGGGCTAATTGGAGAGCTCTTTCAAAGAGCCGGCACAGACACGACGGGCCGAATGGCCTCCTTCTGTGCTGTATTATTCTATGATTCTATGGTGAGTGTAGTATGTTTGAGAGGATCGGGTGTCGATGGACCTATGGTTCCCAAAGCTCTCCACCAATGGGGAGATCCAATGTGGTTGACACTTAACTGCCCTGAGAAGGTACTCAGTTGTCTCAAACTGCTGGAAAGAATACGGACTGCAACGGTTCAAGAAGACGGCCCACCACTACCACCTTCCCAGGGCAACAAGGGATGGGCAATAAATGCTGGCCTTGCCAGCAACGGCCACATCCTGACAATGAATAATGATTTAAAAAAATGATGTTCTCCTCAATGTAGAGGAGACTGCATCAGTGGCACTGAATGCAAAGTACTAACAGCACAGAAACAGGCCATTCGACCCAACCGGTCCATGTTGGTGTTTATGCTCCACACGAGCCTCCTCCCGCCCCTCGTATACCAGATAGAAGGAACTACATGTATATTGCTGTCTCATGTGGAACTACATGTATAAGCTGCCTGGGCCCTAAGCTCTGGAATTCCCTCCCTAAACCTCTCCGCCCCTCCATCTCTCTCTCCTCCTTTAAGACGCTCCTTAAAACCTACCTCTTTGACCAAGCTTTTGGTCACCTGTCCTGATATCTCCTTCTGTGGCTCGGTGTCAAAAAAAAATTTCATGATATTGCTCTTGTTAAGCACCTTGGGGGCGTTTCGCCACGTTAAATGCGCTTTATAAATGTAGTTGTTGTTGTTGTTGTTGTTCATGTGCAACAATCATGTGGGGCTTTAGACAATAGCATAGGAAGAAGTGAGCAGACGTTGCTCTGACGTGGCTTCTCTATTGATAAGGTATAGAACTGCCGATGAATGAGGGCAGAAGTTCTAGCCACGGTCTTCATGCATTTCTGCTCTTGTAATCAGCTCTTTGCTGGGATCATCAGAGAAACATTTCCATCTTAGTGGCTAGCGCAACAACAAAGAAAAGACAGCCAGACCAGTTTCATCCTACAAAGATACACATTCCGTCAGCCGTTCAGTGTCTACCATCAGGGCTGCTCATGGAGACACCCACACTGAAGCCTGCCTAAAAAAGAAAGACTTGCATTTCTATAGCATCTTTCACCACCTCAGGACGTCCCAAAGCGCTTTACAGCCAATGAAGTACCTTTTGAAGTGTAGTCACTGTTGTAATGTAGGAAACCCGGCAGCCAGTTTGCGCACAGCAAGCTCCCACAAACAGCAGTGTGATAATGACCGGATAATCTGTTTTTGTTATGTTACATAAGAACATAAGAAATAGGAGCAGGAGTAGGCCAATTGGCCCCTCGAGCCTGCTCCGCCATTCAATAGGGTCATGGCTGATCTGATCCTAACCGCCAATCTACTATCACAGAACCATCTCCTGAACCTAACAGAATTGGACACACGAAATAGGAGCAGGAGCAGGCTACACGGCCCCTGGGCCCGCTACGCTACCCACAGGGCCATGACCGATCCGAACCTAGACTCATGTCCATGTTGATTGAGGGATAAATATTGGCCAGGACACCGGGGAGAACTCCCTTGCTCTTCTTTGAAATAGTGGCCGTGGGATCTTTTAAGTCCACCTGAGAGAGCAGACGGGGCCTCGGTTTAACGTCTCATCCAAAAGACGGCACCTCCGACAGTGCAGCGCTCCCTCAGCACTACACTGGAGTGTCAGCCTGAATTTTTGTGCTCAAATCTTTGGAGTGGGACTTGAACCCACAACCTTCTGACTCAGAGGCCACAGCTGACACTCTGCCTTCCTAAAGAAGTGACTGCAGACGTAAAGAGAGCAAAACTGAGGGGAAGCTATTAATAATAAAAACAGCAAATGCTGGAAACACTCAGCAGGTCAGGCAGCATCTGCGGAGAGGGAAACAGAGTTAACGTTTCAGGTCGATGACCCTTCGTCAGAACTGGAAAAAGTTAGTGATGTAACAGGTTTTTAAGCAAGTGTAGGGGCGGGGAAAGGGGGGAGGGGAGGTAAGAACAGAAGGGAAGGTCTGTGATAGGATGGAAGGCAGGAGAGATTAAATGACAAAAGTGACGATGGTGCGAGGCAAAAGGAGATGGTAATGGGACAAGTAAAGGAACAAAAGATGGGTCTAGAGGAGGTGTAAATGGGAATAACAGAATCATCAACAGCTGCCGTCCGAAATAATGGGGGCAGAGGGCAGAGGGCAGAGGTTATGGTCTGAAATTGTTGAACTCGATGTTGCGTCCAGAAGGTTGTAAAGTGCCTAATCGAAAGGTGAGGTGCTGTTCCTCGAGCTTACGTTGAGCTCCATTGGAACAGTATAGGAGGGCAAGGACAGAGAGGTCAGAGTGGGAGTGGAGCAGAGAATTAAAGTGACAGGCGGCCGGAAGCTCGGGGTCGCCCTTGCGGACTGAATGGAGGTGTTCCGCAAAGCGGTCACCCGATGTATTAATAACTGGTCACGACGGTTATGAAGTCTGTATCCCATGTGAAAAGAGGCTAAGTATTTCCAGTTATTTATTCCAGTAATATTGAAGTATTCGAATGCTCTCACTAGAGGGCCATCAACATCAGTATTTAGTTATTAACTTTGATATCATTATATCAAGTTCAGAGCAGCAGGGCACTTATAAAAGAACTCAACAAATTATTTATTGTGTAGTACCGAGCAGGGTTTCTAAGCTGGGTCTCGCCAATATTGCTCAATGATTTATTTCTTAATATCCAGCAATTGGTTTTTCCAGATTTCTAGCTGAGATAGGGTTAAGTTAGGAGGACAAGTTGCATAGACTGGGCTTGTATTCCCTCGAAGAATACAAGAAGATTAAGGGGTGATCTAATTGAGGTGTTTAAGATGATCAAAAGTGTTGATAGGGTCGATAGAGAGAAACTATTTCCTCTGGTGGGGGTGGGGGGGGGAGTCCAGAACAAGGGGGGCATGACCTTAAAATTAGAGCCAGGCCGTTCAGGGGTGATGTCAGGAAGCACTTCTTCACACAAAGGGTGGTGGAAATCTGGAACTCTCTCCCCCAAAAAGCTGTTGAGGCTGGGGGTCAATTGAAAATTTCAAAACTGAGATTGGTAGATTTTTGTTAGGCAAGGATATTAAGGGTTACGGAACCAAGGCGGGTAGATGGAGTTAAGGTACAGATCAGCCATGATCTCATTGAATGGTGGAACAGGCTCAAAAGGCTGCATGAACTATTCCTGTTCCAATGTTCCTATTAAAGCTCCAGATGTGCAGACATCTGCCAAAAATAGCCAGGCCAGAATGTGAATAGCATATTGAATATACTAGACATGTAGCTGTACAACTCCCAGTACTATAATCGTAAGCAAAGTATCAGAGACCTACATACATCAACAGTGCCTCTCCATAATACATAGAATCATCGAATCGTACAGCCCATCCAGCCCATTGTGCCTGAGCCATCTCTTTCAAAGAGCGACCCCATTAGTCCCACTCACCCAGTCTTTCCCCATAGACCTGCAAATTTCTCTCATTTAAGTAATTATCCAATTACTTAACTGAGTTACTACTTAAGTTCCTGTTCCACCACCCTTTCAGTCAGTGCATTCCAGACTAAAAAGTAAAAAAAGAAAGACTTGCGTTTCTCCAGCGCCTTTCACGACCACCGGACGTCCCAAAGCGCTTAACAGCCAATGAAGTATTTTTGAAGTGTAGTCACTTGTAATGTAGGAAATGTGGCAGCCTAATTTGCGCACAGCAAGCTCCCACAAACAGCAATGTGATAATTACCAGATAATCTATTTTTTAGTGATTTAAAAAAAAAAATTGTTTATGGGATGTGGGCATCGCTGGCAAGGCCAGCATTTATTGCCTATCTCTAATTGTCCTTGAGAAGGTGGTGGTGAGCCGCCTTCTTGAACCGCTGCAGTCCGTGTGGTGAAGGTACTCCCACAGTGCTGTTAGGGAGGGAGTTCCAGGATTTTGACCCAGTGACGATGAAGGATCGGCGATATACTTCTAAGTCAGGATGGTGTGTGACTTGGAGGGGAACTTGGAGGTGGTGGTGTTCCCATGCGTCTGCTGCCCTTGTCCTTCTTGGTGGAAGAGGTCGTGGGTTTGGGAGGTGCTGCCAAAGAAGCCTTGGCGAGTTGCTGCAGTGCATCTTGTAGATGGTACACACTGCAGCCACGGTACGCCGGTGGTGGAGGGAGTGATTGTTTAAGGTGGTGGATGGGGTGCCAATCAAGCGGGCTGCTTTGTCCTGGGGGGATAAATATTGGCCCCAGGACACCGGGGATAACTCCCCTGCTCTTCTTCAAAATAGTGTCGTTGGATCTTTTACATTCAGCTGAAAGAGCAGACAGGGCCTCGGTTTAACGTCTCATCCAAAAGACAGCACCTCCGACAGTGCAGCACTCCCTCAGTACTGCATTGCAGTGTCAGCCTAGATTTTTGTGCTCAAGTCTCTGGATTGGGATTTGAACCCACAACCTTCTGACTCAGAGGCGAGAGTGCTACCAACTGAGACACAGGTGACACATGGCTCAGATAATAAGAACTCGCTGTGTAAAAAAAAATTCTCCTCATCTGGTTCTTTTGTCAATTCCCTTAAATCTGTGTCCTCTGATTCCCGACCCATCAGCCACTGGACGCATTGTCTAATCACATCCTACTGCTTTTATTTCGGGTAGCGTTGAATTAGTGACATGCTTCCTCTAATAACGGCACTAATTTCTTGCACGACATACCATTTGTGCGTTAGCTACATCATCTAATCCTTTTGATAGGAAGTCAAACGCTTAACGCTAAGGTTATCTCTTCATTAATTCACTTTTAACAACAGGACCGGCTGGAGAAATGTAACCAGGACATGAACAAGTATGTCAGGGAGTTCAGAGACTTCCGGAAAGAAATCACAGTTCGCTTGGATGGGTTGAGTATTTACAAAACTGAGTTCAAGAATGAGGTGGATATTCTCGGATCCAGAATCGAGAGGATTGAAAAAGACATTGATTATCTGGAGGCACAGCAGCCAACTCAGCCGTGCGTGGAGGTTGATGACAAGTTGGTTGAAGAGCAGATCCAGCAAGCGGAGGAGAGGAAAAAAGCCAAGCTCCGGATGGCTTCAGGTGAGAGCTGTTCATTTACCTTTCTTGTGGCGACGATTGGCTCCCCTGATCGCCTGAAGAAACCGTCTTCTTCCTTTTAACTTGTCTAGGTGTGGGTGACTCTGGCAAGACCCCACATGCCACCCATCCTTCGTTGTCCCGTGAAGATCCTGGTGGGCCTTCTAGTTGCACCACTGCAGTCTTATTTTGCAGCGATTATTTTGTACAATTAAATGAATGGACACTTCAGAGGGTGTTAAGGGTCAATCAAGTGCTGTAGAGCCACTTGATGGTCAGAAGAGGCTGGGGTAGCAGGTTCACTTCCTCGAAGCGGACTGGTTGAGCTCTGCAGCTTTCATGGTCACTATTTTGTTCTCAGCTCTCAAGTTTATTGAACGGAATTTCACAACTTACCATGGAGGCATTTGTATTCATGACCATTGGGTTGCTAGCCCAGTAACATAACCACCCAGTACCACACACTGCCATACCCAGACTACGTTACAGCTGGGTCATGGGCCCAGGTGTGCTGTCAGCCGTGGCTCAGTGGGTAGCACTCTCTCACCTCTGGGTCAGAAGGTTGTGGGTTCAAGTCCCACTCCAGAGACTCGAACACAATAATCCA
The DNA here is from genome assembly GCA_030390025.1 of Squalus acanthias. Classification (NCBI taxonomy): domain Eukaryota; kingdom Metazoa; phylum Chordata; class Chondrichthyes; order Squaliformes; family Squalidae; genus Squalus; species Squalus acanthias. The sequence goes on along the minus strand of CM059434.1, from coordinate 6,359,738 downwards.
GGCTGACACTCCAGTGCCGTGCTGAGGGAGTGCTGCACTGTCGGAGGTGCCATCGTTTAGATGAGATATCAAAACATGTCTGCTCTCTCAGGTGGATGTAAAAAGATCCCACGGTGCTATTTTGAAGAAGAGCAGGGGAGTTCTCCCCGGTGTCCTGGCCAATGTTGATCCCTCAATCAACCTCACTAAAAACAGATTATCTGGTCATTATCACATTGCTGTTTGTGGGATCTTGCTGTACGCAAATTTGCTGCTGCGTTTCCTACATTACAGCAGTGACCACATTTCAAAATTACTTCATTGGGTGTAAAGCGCTTTGGGACGTCCTGAGGTTCTGAAAGACGCTGTAGAAATTCAAGACTTTCTTTTTCCAAAACCTAAATAAAGTAAGACTTGCATTTCTATAGCACCTTTCACAACCTCAGGACGTCCCAAAGCGCTTCACAGCCAATGTAGTACTTCTGAAGTGCAGTCACTGTTGTAATGTAGGAAATTGCACTTTTATAATGAAGTGAATACCTCAGTAAATGGTCATGTATAAACTAGAACGGTGAGAGTCAGCAGGCTATTCAGGCATTTAAGGGTATCACAGTAGCAGCAACAAACAAACAACTTGCATTTATATAGCGCCTTTAAAACCCAGTCCCATCCAAGCTGTCACAAGGGAGAAATTCTCATGCAATTGACTTCCTCAGAAAGACTTTGTTGAAACACCCACCACAGCCTGACTCGCGCTTCAGCATCCCCAGTCCAACAAGCGATAGTTAACTCTTTATTTAACGTACTGCTTTGAAACAAAGCTCCACCATCCAAGTGTTGTCCGGGGTAACATTTCTACAGGCACAAGTAAGCTTAAGCAAAACTCAGCTGCCCGTGTCCTAACTCGCACCAAGTCCCATTCACCCATCACCCCTGTGCTCACTGACCTACATTGGCTCCCGGTTAAGCAACACCTCAATTTTAAAATTCTCAACCTTGTTTTCAAATCCCTCCATGGCCTCCTCGCCCCCTCCCTATCTCTGTAATCTCCTCCAACTCCACAATCCTCCAAGATCTCTGTGCTCCTCCAACTCTGGCCTCTTGAGCATCCCCGATTTCAATCGCTCCACCATTGGCGGCCGTGCCTTCAGCTGCCTGGGCCCTAAGCTCGGGAATTCCCTCCCTAAACCTCTCCGCCTCGCTACCTCTCTTTCTTCCTTTAAGACGCTCCGTAAAACCTACCTCTTTTGACCAAGCTTTTGGTCACCTGTCCCAATATCACCTTGTGTGGCGCGGTGTTGTTTGATAATCACTCCTGTGAAGCACCTTGGGACGTTTTGCTATTTTAAAGGTGCTATATAAATGCAAGTTGTTGTTGTTGTAAACACTCAGGGCTGGATTTTCAATGACCCGTGGAGTCGGGTTTGGAGGCGTGTGGGGGGTTAAAGTTGCAGATTCGGGGGTCCCGACCCCAACCCGCCTCCATGCAATTTTGATAAAATCGTGTGCTGTGTTCCCGACTCCGTCCCGCCTCCAAGAGGCAGGAGAGGCCATTAAAGCCCTTAACAAGCCCTAAATTGGCTCTGTAATGCCATTTTGAAACGTTTTAGCTAGTTTAACCCTTTTCTGACGTGAAGCACGCCTGATGTGAAATACGCCAGTGAAACCTGGCGGGAGCACAAGTGGATAGCTGACTATCGGCTGCAGGTCCACTATTACAATGGAGATGTGATGAAGGTAGTAGTAGTATTAGGTCTGAAAGTCGCCTCTGATGCTGCTGCATTGAAGGTCTTCAGAGACTGCCGGGGCCTTTGGAGGACCTGGATGGAAAAAAAAATTCTCTCTCTCTCTCTCTCTCTCTCTGAGATGCTGCTCATTTTGCATTCAGGTCCTCTCACAGCAAAGGCCAGGCAATCTCTGAGACCAGGCAGTCTCTGGCCTGCAATGCAGCACCAATGATGACATCATCAGAGGCGACTTTCAGACTGAAACCACTAATTGGTTCATGGGTTCCCACATGCTGGAACTCAATTGCCCAATTAAGTGAAAATTGCATCAATCTCCCACATCCAAATGCAGTCGGGTGGATAACACGAAATGCGGATGACACGACCACAACCCGCCCCAGTATCAAAATCCAGCCCTGATATTCTATGTGGACCTGTCGGTGTGAGTGTTGAGGTGTAGCTGCAGATGGCTTTGTCTTTCCAGTGGCCAAATCCGACCATTTCACCAAAGATCCTTTGGCTGCTAACAATGTAATTTGTGGAAGCAGCAGTACAACAGAAAACGCTGGAAAAACTCAGCAGGCCAGGCAGCATCCGTGGAGAGAGAAAGAGAGTTAACGTTTCAGGTCACCAGTCACTGAAGGCGAGCATGCAGGTGCAACAGGCGATCAAGAAGACAAACGGTATGCTGGCCTTCATAGCAAAAGGGTTGGAATACAGGAACAGGGATACCTTGCTGCAGCTGTACAGGGCACTGGTGAGACCACACCTCGAGTACTGTGTACAGTTTTGGTCGCCTCATCTGAGGAAAGATGTTCTTGCCATGGAGGGGGTGCAGCGGCGATTCACCAGGCTGATACCAGGAATGGCGGGATTGACCTATGAGGAGAGACTATGTAGTTTAGGGATGTACACACTGGAGTTTAGAAGATTGAGAGGGGACCTCATAGAAGTGTATAGAATTCTGACAGGTCTAGACAGACTAGATGCAGAAGGAATGTTTCCCTTGGCGGGTGAGAACAGAACTAGAGGACATAATTTAAGGATAAGGGCTAAACCATTTAGGACAGAAATGAGGGGGAATTTCTTCACTCAGAGGGTGGTGAACCTGTGGAACTCATTGCCACAGAGGGCAGTGTACGCCAGCTCATTAAATATATTTAAGAGGGAATTAGATATATTTCTACAGGCAAAAGGGGTTAAGGGTTACGGAGAGAAGGCGGGGACGGGATACTGAATTGGAGGATCAGCCATGATCTCATTAAATGGCGGAGCAGGCTCGAAGGGCCGGTTGGCCTACTCCTGCTCCTATCTTCTATGTATCTATGTATGACCTTTCGTCAGAACTGTGAAGAGCCGGAAATCAAATGGATTTAAGGCCAGGGTAAAGCTGGGAAAAGGGGAAGGGGATAAAAGAACAAAGGGGGAGAGGAAGAGACATTAAGAGACATTAAGAGATATGCAAGGCTAGAGGTGGTGTTAATGTGACAGATTAAGGCTGAAAGAAGTGTGAAATCCACTGGCAGAATGAAGGACAGCTGCCAGCTTCTAGGAGGAAAAAAAAGGTGGGGGGGGGCAAATAAAAGGGTGGAAAAAATAAAATATAAATGTGATTGGAGCTGAGGTTATGATCTAAAATTGTTGAACTCGATATTGAGTCCAGAGGGCTGTAGCGTGCCTAAACGAAAGATGAGGTGCTGTTCCTCGAGCTTACGCTGCGCTTCCGTGGAACAGTGTAATAGGCCGAGGACGGTGAGGTCAGAGTGGGAGTGAAGCGGTGAATTAAAGTGACAGGCCACCGGGAGCTCGGGGTCCCCCTTACGGACTGAACGGAGGTGTTCCGCAAAGCGGTCACCCAATCTGCGTTTGGTCTCCCCAATGTAGAGGAGACCACATCGTGAGCAGCGAATACAGTATACTAAATTGCAGGAAGTACAAGTAAATCGCTGTTTCACCTGGAAGGGGTGTTTGGGGCCCTGGACAGTGGGAAGAGGGCAGGTGTAAGGGCATGTGTTGCATCTCCTGCGCGTGCACGGGAAGGTGCCGGGCGAAGGGGAAGGGGTGCTGGGGGTGGTAGAGGAGTGGACTAGGGTGTCGCGGAGGGAGCGGTCCCTGCGGAATGCTGAAAGGGGAGGTGAGGGGAAGATGTGTTTGGTGGTGGGATCACGCTGGAGGTGGCGGAAATGGCGGAGGATGATCCGTTGAATGTGGAGGCTGGTGGGGTGAAAGGTGAGGACAAGGGGAACCCTATCGTGGTTCCGGGAGGAAGGGGCAGGGGTGAGGGCAGAAGTGCGGGAGATAGAACGGACACGGTCGAGGGCCGTGTCGACTACGGTAGAGGGGAATCCTCGGTTGAGGAAAAAGGAAGACATGTCGGAAGCACTGGTATGGAAGGTGGCATCATCAGAGCAGATGCGGCGGAGACGGAGAAACTGGGAGAATGGAATAGAGTCCTTACAGGAGGCGGGGTGGGAGGAAGTGTAGTCCAGGTAGCTGTGGGAGTCAGTGGGCTTGTAGTGAATGTTAGTCAATAACCTATCCCAGAGATGGAGAACTTAATCCAGTTGTATTAAAATTCCTCTCTCTGCTATTGTAACAGAGATTTTAACCTGTTTACTTTAAATGGGTTAACAGCTCCACTGAAATAGCAGTGAGTTCCTCTTCTGGTCCATTGCCGACAGTCATTCCTATCCTTGCATCGCTACTTACTGTGAGCAGTTCTGGGCACCACACCTTCGGAAGGATATATTGGCCTTGGAGGGAGTGCAGCGTAGGTTTACCAGAATCATACCCAGGCTTCAAGGGTTAAGTTACGCGGAGAGATTACACAAATTAGGGTTGTATTCCCTGGAATTTAGAAGGTTAAAGGGTGATCTGATCGAAGTTTTCAAGATATTAAGGGGAACAGAGAGGGTAGAGAGAGAGAAACTATTTCCACTGGTTGGGGATTCTAGGACGAGGGGGCATAGTCTAAAAATTAAAGTCAGACCTTTCAGGAGTGAAATTAGGAAACACTTCTACACGCAAAGGGTGGTAGAAGTTTGGAACTCTCTTCCGCAAACGGCAATTGATGCTCGATCAATTGTTAATTTTAAATCTGAGATTGATAGCTTTTTGTTAACTAAAGGTATTAAGGGATATGGGCCAAAGGTGGGTATATGGAGTTAGGTCACAGATCAGCCATGATCTCATTGAATGGTGGAACAGGCTCGAGGGGCTGAATGGCCTCCTCCCGTTCCTATGTTATTGTTTTACTATAATAAATGATTTATTTTAGTAGCTTATCTGCTCCTGCCCACCCTTTCTCAGCCCCTCTAATCTCCCTGTGCCCCAGGTACTCCCAGAGTTAGACCACAGGTTTGGCAAAAGAACTAGAGGTGAAATGGGGAGAAATGATTTTCATAGAGGGCTGTTAAGATCTGGAACGCACTAACTAAAAGGGTGCTGGAATCAGATTCCATAGGGGCTTTCAAAAGGCAATCGGGCATGTATTTGAAGAGGAATAATTTGCAGGGTTATGGGGAAAAGGCTGGAGAGTGGGACTAAAATGGAGAGCTCTTTCAAAGAGCCGGCACAGTCGCGATGGGCCAAATGGCCTCCTTCTGTGCAGTACGATTTTATGATTGTATGCTTATAGGTTGGCACTTGTTCCCGCTGTGTTATAAACATAAGAAATAGGAGCAGGAGTCGGCCATTCGGCCCTTCGAGCCTGCGCCGCCATTCAATAAGATCATGGCTGATCTTCTACCTCATCTCCACTTTCCCGCCCGATCCCCATATCCCCTGATTCCCTTAGTATCCAAAAATCTATCGATCTCAGCCTTGAATATACTCAATTCCAAATTCCAAAGGTTCACAACCCTGTGAGTGAAGAAATTCCTCCTTATCTCGGTCCTAAATGGCCGACCCCTTATCCTGAGACTGTGCCCCCCTGGTTCTAGACTCTCCAGCCAGGGGGACACAGCGGATCGCAAAGCAGAAAATCAGCATCCACAGCCCTGTGGGGTAGAGAATCCCAAAGATTCACAAGCCCTCTGAGTGAAGAAACTAAGGCTGTGCTGTTCCTCAGCTGGCCACTAGGAGATGCAGAAGCGCAGCCGAAGGATTGTGGGGTGAACGGGGTGGGGGCTGGAAAGGTGGGGGTTGACAGGACCTCTGGTTTTTTTCTTCTCTCTGTGGGAAAGCTCCCGGATGCTGTACAGTATCTCCCAACATTTCCTAAAGGCGGAGATGCGGCCCTTGACACTCAGACACAGTAGTGGTTACGGTGCTGGATTGTGTAACCTTGGTTCGAATCCTCCCACGACAAGTCGTAAAATTGAATTCAATAAAGTTGGTAAGCTGTGGGTTAACGCCAGGGGGGAGATAAATGACCATGGAAGCTACGATACGAACCCAGCTGGTTTGCCAATGCCCTTCAGGCAAGGGAACATGCCTTCCCCAGCCAGTCTGGCCGGCTTGTGACCCCGCTGTGTGGCTAAAGAAGAAAGAAAGAACTTGCATTTCTGTAGCGCCTTACACGAGCTCAGGACGTCCCAAAGCGTTTTACAGCCAATTAAGTACTTTTTGAAGTGTAGTCACTGTTGTAATGTAGGAAACACGGCAGCCAATTTGCGCACAGCAAGCTCCCACAAACACCAATGTGATAAATGGCCAGATAATCTGTTTTTTTTAGTGATATTGGTTGAAGGATAAATATTGGCCCAGGACACCGGGGAGAACTCCCCTGGTCTTCTTCGAAATAGTGCCATGGGATCTTTTACGTCCACCTGAGGGAGCAGACGGGGCCTCAGTTTAACGTCTCATCTGATAAGACAGCACTTCCGACAGTGCAGCGCTCCCTCAGCACTGCACTGGAGTGTCAGCCTGTATTATGGGCTCAAGACTCTGGAGTGGGACTTGAACCCACAACCTTCTGACTCAGAGACGAGAGAGAGTGCTACCCACTGAGCATAGGCTGACCCTTGACTCTTAATGCCCTCTGAAGTTGCCTAGCTAGCCATTTAATTGTCAGGGCTACTAGAGATGGGGAATAAATGTAGCTTTGCTTGTGTTCTCCACACGACTATTCACGTGAACAGGCTCACAGCCTACCAATTCATGGTACACTATCTTAGTGCTCTATCAGTGTTAGCCATAGCTCAGGGAGAAGCACTCATACTCTCTGAATCAAAAGGTCATGGGTACAAGTCCCACTCCATGAAACTTGAGCACATAATCCAGGCTGACACTCCCAGTCCAGTAATGAGGGAGTGCTGCAGTGTCAGAGGTGCCGTCTTTCGGACGAGACATTAAACCAAGGATCTAACTACCCTCTCAGGTGGGCGTAAAAGATCCCATGGGACCATTTCGAAGCAGAGCAGGGGAGTTCTCCCTGGTGTCATGGACAATATTTATCCCGAAATAAACACCTAAAAACAGATGATCTGGTCATTATCACATTGCTGTTTGTGGGAGCTTGCTGTGCGCAAATTGGCTGCTGCATTTCCTACATTACAACAGTGACTACACTTCAGAAGTACTTCATTGGCTGTAAAGCACTTTGGGACGTCCTGAGGTGGTGAAAGGCGCTACAGAAATACAAGTCTTACTTTCTTGGCAACTTACACCTTCTAGTTTGTCTAGTTTTGCATTAAAGTTTAAACATTTGTCAAAGCTTCTTCAACTGGTGATATTCCGATGTAATCGAATCACCAGACTTCATTTCGCACACCTCTACGGTCCTAGTAACATGTTTTCTCAGGCACCTTACCAACCCACAGTCTCCCTTTTAAGTCTTTGAGTCGGCAGGCAATTGCGCCCACGCAGATAGAACTAGGCCAGATTGTCTAGCTGCAGCAGAATTAATGAGACGCACCGACATTCCCTTCACTGATGCCAACTTTAAAACTGGGCCCCCTGCCGAGTTCCCAACTTCAACTGCAGCAACACTCTCCGAGAACACATCACCATCTTCTGATGTAGCAAGTCTTCCACAACGTCAAACTGACAGGGAGGCAAGTAAAGACTAAGATCGAAGACACACTTTCCTCATTTAGATGTGTGACCTCCTGTTAAACAATTAATCAACATTTTCTTTAGAAAAGTTGAGCTCGTTCTTTTGACTTTTTTTCCATCCTATTGACAGTAAGATAACACTTGAGATTAGGTGTCAGCCGTGGCTCAGTGGGTAGCACTCTCTCTCTCGCCTCCAAGGCAGATAAATCGTGGGTTTCAAGTCCCACTCCAGAGACTTAAGCCCATAATCCAGGCTGACACTCCCCAGTGCCAATACTGAGGGAGTGCTGCACTGTCGGAGGTGCCGTCCTTCAGATGAGACGTTAAACCGAGGCCCCGTTTACACCTCTCAGGTGGATGTAAAAGATCCCATGGCACTATTTCAAAGAAGAGCAGGGGAGTTATCCCCGGTGTCCTGGGGCCAATATTTATTCCTCAACCAACATCACTAAAACAGATGATCTGGTCATTATCACATTGCTGTTTGTGGGAGCTTGCTGTGCACAAATTGGCTGCCACGGTCCCCACATTACAACAGTGACCACACTTCAAAAAGTACTTCATTGGCTGTAAAGTGCTTTGGGAAGTCCTGAGGTCGTGAACGGCGCTATAGAAATGCAAATTCTTTCTATATAGCACCTCATCATGATGAAACATCACAGAGCGCTTCCTACACAATGAATTGCCCTGAATTATACGCTGACTGTTCTTATCCAGGATAGCAGCAACAAACTTAATAACTTGCATTTATATAAACTTGTCACGTTTTGTGATTTTTTTTGACCAATTTCCACAAAAAAGATTTGGAAATAAGAGTTGCATTTTTTTAAAATTCGATCTGGGATGTGGGTGTCGCTGGCAAAGCCAGCATTTATTGCCCATCCCTAGTTGCCCCCTTGAGAAGGTGGTGGTGAGCCTCCTTCTTGAACCGCTGCAGTCCGTGTGGTGAAGGTGCTCCCACAGTGCTGTTAGGGAGGGAGTTCCAGGATTTTGACCCAGCGACGATGAAGAAACGGCCGATATATTTCCAAGTCGGGATGATGTGTGTGACTTGGAGGGGAACTTGGAGGTGATGGTGTTCCCATGCGCCTGCTACCCTTGACCTTCTAGGTGGAAGAGGTCGCGGGTTTGGGAGGTGCTGCCGAAGAAGCCTTGGCGAGTTGCTGCAGTGCATCTTGTAGATTTATGGGTTGTGTTGTAAAGAAAAATGTATTCACTTAAGTTTAAAAGAAAGGCAGTGATACAAAATGCTAATGAGTTAGACTTTGAAACTGCTTCCCCATAGCTAATAAACAATTCCTTAGCTTGGCTCTACAATCGATAAATATTTCACACCCATTATGCTGGGATGTCCTTGGATGAAAAAAGTTCTCCTCATCTCCCCTCTAATCCTTCTACCAATTACTTTAAATCTATGCCCCCCTGGTTACTGACCCTTCTGCTAAGGGAAATAGGTCCTTCCTATCCACTCTATCTAGGCCCCTCACAATTTTATACACCTCAATCAAGTCTCCCCTCAGCCTCCTCTGTTCCAAAGAAAACAACCCCAGCCTATGCAATCTCTCATCATAGCTAAAATTCTCCAGTCCTGGCATTATCATCATAAAGGAAAATGCAGTATGGTGGTTAGGAGCTTATTTTTTTGTTTAAATCAAGCAAGTCCACCCACTGATGTGGGGAAGCATGGCATGTTGATTATTTTTGTATTACTTACACAAAAACAATTTGTACTGCGGAGTTAGGTGAGCCTGATCATAACCGTTGCTCTGTATGTTCAATTGCTGTGAAATAAAGCAGGTTAACTTTTCATATCTGGCCTTGTCTTACCAGATAGTTTATCAGTCTGCTTTTGAGAAAGTTGAAGAGCCACATATAAAAGACATGAGTATCCAGTTCAGATCACACCCCTATGCTAATGTATCTAGAAAATCTCTGGAATTCCCTCCCTGAACCTCTCCGCCTCTCTACCTCTCTCTCCTCCTTTAAGACGCTCCTTAAAACCTACCTCTTTGACCCAGCTTTTGGTCTCCTGTCCTAATACCTCCTTGTGTGGCTCAGTGTCTGATAACACGCCTGTGAAGCACCTGGGGACATCTTACTATGTTAAAGGTGCTATATAAATACAAGTTGGTGTTGTACACTTAGCTATTGGGCCGTGTGGGTCTACTCCAGAACGTAAGGGCGATAGGATCCACTTATGAGCGTAACTGATGCCACTGAAACTCCGAAGGTATCTATTGCAGACAGAATTTGTAAGAAGGTCCTCGGTTCGATTCACGGATTCCCTGCTCCCGGTAAGCAGCCACTGTCAAAAGGAGCACAGTTAAGAGATCTGTCCCCGATCTGCTGCACTCCCTTGGAGCGAAGCTCCTAGCGAGAACTGCAGGATTGGTAAGCTTACCCTTTAATGTAAGAAAGCTTCTCAAAGTGTTTCACGGAGATGAAACCAGATATTCAGCAGTGAAGGAGAAGTGTAAAGGGATGGTGACCAATGCCCTGGTCAATAAGGTGTGTTCTTAGGAGTCATTCGAAGGAGAGGAGTGAGGTAGCAAGGCATGGCTAAAGGCTCCACCACTAACGAGGAGCAGAGGTGGGGGAGGTACTGAATGCCAGTATCAGAGAGCAAGGGGCATGTGCTGGCATACACAGCGGATGGGTTGGCAGAGCGAGAGAGGTGAGTCCATATCGGGGCTTGAAGATGAGGACTAGGATTCTCAATTAAATGCACTGGGGGATGGGGAGCCCATAAAAGTTGATGAGGACACGACTTATATGGGTGTTCAAAAGCCAGTGGCTGTGCGTGGTGTTGAAAACTGTACCTTCCAGATGGTGCGGGAGTTCCATGCTTGATGGGCCAGGTGAGGAATGTGTGCACAAATGAGGAGCGCGCCTCTCTTCCAGCACACCACTGCTGGGAGGTTGTAATTGCAGAGTGACAAGTTTGCACAGACAGTTCCCATTATAAATGTGGATATCATTATCGAAAAAATAATGACAAATTGGACAAGATATACGACTTTAAATTGGGGTCTGAATTATTTCTGTGCACCCTTGCAGTGATCTCCCGCCCTCGAATCCCCTTCACCTGAAGACTACACTTGGTCTTCACTGCTTGGGGAATTTTGGCTTTGGGCAATAGTGTGAAATGGGTAGTCTCGGATCAGCTGCCCGCTATACGCCACTGGCGATTTTCATTAATGTAACTGAGGAGGACCTCAATCCTGCCTCACCATGAAGAAAGTCTTGACCATGATGCACCATGTGTCACCCCATCGGAGATCGACTAGTACATGTCTGCCTTTATCTCAAGGGACCCAGACGACATAAAGAAAGACTTGCATTTCTATAGCGCCTTTCACGACCACCAGACGTCCCAAAGCGCTTTACAGCCAATGAAGTACTTTTTGAAGTGGAGTCACTGTTGTAATGTAGGAAACGCGGCAGCCAATTAGCGCACAGCAAGCTCCCACAAACAGCAATGTGATAATGACCAGATGACCTGTTTTTAGTGATGTTGATTGAGGGATAAATATTGGCCCCAGGACACTGGGGAGAACTCCCCTGCTCTTCTTCAAAATAGTGCCATGGGATCTTTTACATTCACCTGAGAGGGGCAGAGGGGCCTCGGTTTAACGTCTCATCCAAAAGACGGCACCTCCGACAGTGCAGCACTCCCTCAGCACTGCACTGGGAGTGTCAGCCTAGATTTATGTGCTCATGTTCCTGGAGTGGGACTATGAACCCACAACCTTCTGACTCAGAGGTGAGAGAGCTGCCCACTGAGCCACGGCTGACACTAGCGATCAATGTTCCATTTAAGCTGCGGGGCCACAATGCGACACGGCCGTGCAGCGCTCTGGAGTCCTGCGCAGCCGGCTCACCGGCTTTTAAATGGAAAAACCGCACATGCGGCCCAAAAATAAATCAGAGGGAACATTGATAGGGATGGAAGTTATGTTACAGTTATGTAAAGCTTCGGCTAGACCCCATCGGGAGTAACTGCATTCAGTTCTAGGCCCCGCACCTCAGGAAGGATATATTGGCCTTGGCGGGGGAGCAGCGCAGATTCACCAGAATGATACTGGGGCTAAAAGGGTTAAATTATGAGGACAGGTTTCATAGACTGGGCTTGTATTCCCTGGAGTTTAGAAGATTAAGGGGTGATCTGATCGAGGTGTTTAAAATGATAAATAGATTTGATAGGGTCGATAGAGAGCAACTATTTCCTCTGGTGGGGGGAGGAGTCCAGAACAAGGGGGCATAACCTTAAAATTAGAGCCAGGCCATTCAGGGGTGATGTCAGGAAGCACTTCTTCACACAAAGGGTGGTGGAAATCTGGAACCCTCTCCCCCCCAAAAAAGCTGTTGAGGCTGGAGGGGTCAATTGCAAATTTCAAAACTTAAATTGATAGATTTTTATTAGACAAGGGTATTAAGGGTTACGGAACCAAGGCGGGTAAATGGAGTTAAGATACAGATCAGCCGTGATTTACTTGAATGGCGGAACAGGCTCGAGGGGCTGAATGGCCTCTTCCTATTTCTATGTGGAAAAATATCACGAAGGTTCATCATTAGATATGTACAGAGCTGGGAACAGCATCAACTCACACGTTTCAAGGTTACTTGCCCAACTGTAATCCCAGATGCAGTCTGTTTCCCAATTCCCAGTCCCAGTCAAACGTTCAGGACATGGTTCCAGCGATTGCTAACAGCTGGATCCAATTGCAGTTCCTGGAAAAGGTTCACAAGCTCAGCCAACGTACTGTAAGACTAAACCAATAAGCTTTGCAAAAACATTGCCATTAATCATAGGGATAACAATCCTTTTAAAACATTGATACGATTTGATATGTTTTAATGAGAGGGATTTTGCTGGAGCGGGGCCTCTCGCGGCCTGTCCCATTAGTTAGACAATTTCCCTTCACACCTCAGTGCGAAAAGGTTTTGCCCCTGGAAGTTGCCGGGAGTGCGAGCTGATAAGGGCGCGGCCGAGGGCAACGGGGCATCTGGGACCTCGGTGAACGATAGGACCAACCATTTGCAATTGACCCCCCGAGCCTTGACAGCTTTTTGGGGGAGAGAGTTCCAGATTTCCACTTACCCTTAGTGTGAAGAAGTGCTTCCTGACATCGCCCCTGGCTCTAATTTTAAGGTTATGCCCCCTTGTTCTGGACTCCCCCCACCAGAGGAAATAGTTTCTCTCTCTCTACCCGATCAAATCCTTTAATCATCTTAAACACCTCAATTAGATCACCCCTTAATCTTCTACACTCGAGGGAATACAAGCCTAGCCTGTGCAACCTGTCCTCGTAAGTTAACCTTAACCAATGAGATTTAAGGATTGAGAAAGAAACAGAGGAACGACGGAGAAGGAAATTGGGTGAATTAGAGTCAAATCAGGTACAGAAAGAGAAATAAAGAGGGAAAGAAAGATTGGATTAAGAGAGAGAGAAAAAAGAGAGAGAAAGGAAAAGAAAGCTTCATTTTTTTAATATTTAAATTTGACATTTTTTAAATCTCCAACAACAATTCACTAACTGAGGGAATGAGACTCCACACTTCTAATTGTTCACTTTTTGGGCCAGAGAGGTTGATTGGCAGCAATGAACAATTATCACATCGTTAAAAGGATACTTATGCTGTTAATTACTAGACTTAACTTTCTGCAGCGAGTTTAATGGGCAATTAATGTGCAAAAAAAACAAGTACATGAGACTCATTGGGAGGTTGAGGGTGAGATGCTGCTTTTGTGAAGCTAATGGCAGAGCAGCGCAAATTGTTCAGCAACTTGTGGTGATTCGGAACTCACGGGGACTCTCTCCCTCACCACAAGTTGCCGGACGATTTACACATTAATAACGGCGCACGTCGGTTTTTTTTCAGTAAATGCCAGCCCAATAGGTTGTTATTAGGTAACAGCCTTGGCACAGATGGTAGCACTCTCACCTCTAAGTCAGAAGGTCATGGGTTCAAGCCCCGACTCCAGCGACTTGAGCACAAAAATCTAAGCTGACACTCCAGTGCAGTGCTGAGAGAATGTTGCACTGTCGGAGGGCAGTACTGAGGGAGCACTGCACTGTCGGAGGGGCAGTACTGAGAGAGAGCTGCACTGTCGGAGGGGCAGTACTGAGAGAGCGCTGTACTGTCGGAGGGGCAGTACTGAGAGAGCGCTGCACTGTCGGAGGGGCAGTACTGAGAGAATGCTGCACTATCGGAGGGGCAGTAATGAGAGAATGCTGCACTGTCGGAGGGGCAGTACTGAGGGAGCGCTGCGCTGTCGGAGGGTCAGTACTGAGGGAGCACTGCGCTGTCGGAGGGACAGTACTGTGGGAGTACTACACTGTCAGAGGGGCAGTACTGAGGAAATGCTGCACTGTCGGAGGGGCAGTACTGAGGGAGTGCTGCATTGTCGCATGGACAGTACTGAGGGAGTGCTGCACTGTCAGAGGGTCAGTACTGAGGAAACGCTGCACTGTCGGAGGGACAGTACTAAGGGAGTGCTGCACTGTCGGAGGGTCAGTACTGAGGGAGTGCTGCACTATCGGAGGGGCAGTACTGAGGGAGCGCTGCACTGTTGGAGGGGCAGTACTGAGGGAGCGCTGCACTGTCGGAGGGACAGTACTGAGGGAGTGCCGCACTGTCGGTGGGGCAGTTCTGAGGGAGCGCCGCACTGTCAGAGGGGCAGTACTGAGGGAGCGCTACACTGTCGGAGGGGCAGTACTGAGGGAGCGCTGCACTGTCAGAGGGGCATTACTGAGGGAGTGCTGCACTGTCAGAGTGGCAGTACTGAGGGAGTGCTGCAATGTCGGAGGGGCAGTACTGAGGGAGCGCTGCACTGTCGGAGTGGCAGTACTGAGGGAGTGCTGCACTGTCGGAGGGGCAGTACTGAGGGAGTGCTGCACTGTCGGAGGGGCAGTACTGAGGGAGCGCTGCACTGTCGGAGGGACAATACTGAGGGAGCGCTGCACTGTCGGAGGGGCAGTACTGAGGGAGCGCTGCACTGTTGGAGGGGCAGTACTGAAGGAGTGCTGCACTGTTGGAGTGGCAGTACTGAGGGACTGCTGCACTGTCGGAGGGGCAGTACTGAGGGAGCGCTGCACTGTTGGAGGGGCAGTACTGAGGGACTGCTGCACTGTCGGAGGGGCAGTACTGAGGGAGTGCTGCACTGTTGGAGGGGCAGTACTGAGGGACTGCTGCACTGTCGGAGGGGCAGTACTGAGGGAGCGCTGCACTGTTGGAAGGGCAGTACTGAGGGACTGCTGCACTGTCGGAGGGGCAGTACTGAGGGAGTGCTGCACTGTCGGAGGGACAGTACTGAGGGAGCGCCGCACTGTCGGAGGTGCCGTCTTTCAGATGAGATGTTAAACCAAGGCCCCGTCTACCCTCTCAGGTGAACATAAAAACATCCCACAGCAGGATTGGGAAGACGAGCAGGGGAGTAATTAGCTGTAAAGCGCTTTGGGATGTCCTGAAGTCGTGAAAGGCACTATATAAATGCAAGTCTTTCTTATTTTAAATTTAAAATCTCCATATAGTCACCTCACCATTTTGAAATTATTTTTTTCTCTCTTGCTCTTTGATCATGTTCCATTCCTTACTTCCACTTCTCTCCCACCGTTGGAACACAGGAACCCTCGAGCCTGTCCGCCATTCATTGACGTCATGGTTGACCTTTGACCAAACTCCATCCACCCGCCTATGCTCCATAATCCCTTGTATACCCTCGGCTAGCAAAATCTATCGATCTCAGATTGAAAGTGATTAATTGAGCCCAAGGATCCACTGCTATTTGTGGGAGAGAGTTCCCCACTTCTACCACCCTTTGTGTGAAGAAGTGTTTCCTAACTTCTCTCCTGAATGGCCTGGCTCTGATTTTAAGGTTATGTCTCCTTGTCCTAGACTCCCCCGCCAGCGGAAAAAGTTTCTCTCCATCTACCCCATCAATTCCTTTCAAAATCCTAAAATCCTTAATTAATCAATCCTTAACCTTCTATATTCCAGGGAATACAAGCCTACAGTTTATGTCATCTCTCCTCATGACCTAACCCTTGGAGCCCTGGTAACATTCTGGTGAATCTGCGCTGCGCTCCTTCCAAGACCAATATATCCTTTCGAAGGTGCGGTGCCCAGAACAGTACACAGTGCTCCCGATGTGGTCTAACCAGGGCTTTGTACAGCTGTAGCAAAATTTCTTCCCTTTTAAATTACTCAGTGACTCGGGCTTCCAAGAGAAGCGATCAGAGTGACTGGCTCTCTGATTTACCAGCCTCTGAGGAGCTGGGGTGGGGGGAGGTAGTGCTTTACTCCTCAGTCAGCAACTTACCTTTACCATCACAACAAGATTAACAGCATTCTCTTCCCACCTTCTCAAGCTCGATACCATCCAGGGCAAAACAGCCCACTTGATCGGCACCCCATCCACCACCTTATACATTCACTCCCTCCACCACCGGCGCACCGTGGCTGCAGTGTGTACCATCTACAAGATGCACTGCAGCAACTCACCAAGGCTTCTTCGGCAGCACCTCCCAAACCCGCGACCTCTTCCAACTAGAAGGACAAGGGCAGCAGGCACACGGGAACACCACCACCTCCAAGTTCCCCTCCAAGTCACACACCATCCTGACTTGGAAATATATCGGCCGATCCTTCATTGTCGCTGGGTCAAAATCCTGGAACTCTCTACCTAACAGCACTGTGGGAGTACCTTCACCACAGCGGACTGCAGCGATAAATGTTGGCTTTGCCAGCGACGCCCACATCCCATGAATGAAAAAAAAAAAATTTTTGTAATCTTCTTGGATGACACTAACCTCATCGTAGCAACCCACAGCGTCGTCCAATATCTTCATTTTTCATCAACTCAAGGCTAGAAATTATTGTTCATTACCTCCTGTGTCCAAATGACAATCCGCGATACGCTAACTTAATGGGTTGCTACAACAAAAATGAGGCATTTACTCAAAGAATTGGTATGTTACAACCTCTTTAATTCCATCCCAATAAATAAGCTTCACTCTGTGGAATATGTTCCCGTTCATGTTGATGCTTTTGTAGTCAAAAGCAATCCTTGTTGTCGGACCCAGGGAGGAGCCAAGCTCTTCAACTGAGTTGCAAACTTCTTCCATTTATGATTGTCAGCTCCTTTTTGAATTTTAGAAAGACTTTCATTTCTATAGCGCCTTTCACAACCTCAGGACATCCCAAAGCGCTTTACAGCCGATGAAGTACTTTTGGAGTGGAGTTACTGTTGGAATGTAGGAAACGCAGCAGCCAATTTGCGCACAGCAAGCTCCCACAAACAGCAACGTGATCATGACCAGATAATCTGTTTTTAGTGATGTTGATTGAGGGATAAATTTGGCCCCAGGACACACCGGACGGAACCCCTCTGATCTTCTTCGAAATAGTGGCCGTGGGATCTTTTACATCCACCCGAGGGATCAGACGGGGCCTCGGTTTAACGTCTGATCCGAAAGGCGGCACCTCCGACAGTGCAGCGCTCCCTCGGTACTGCACTGGGAGTGTCTGCCTAGAATTTTGTGCTCAAGTCTCTTGAAACCACGACCTGCTGGCTTTGAATTCACTGCGAAATTTCTGAACGTTTTTATCAGCCTGTCTTTTACAACTCAGTGGTCTGTCTAGAACCTTCAAAGAGAGGTAGTCAGACCAGATGGCTTCTGTAGAATGTGAGAAAAGAGAAGGAACTATTCTGTAAGGAAATTATTTTTAGTTTAGCACAGCACTTGCGAGCCATTATTTATTTTTTACTACATGAGGTGTTAGCTAGGCTTAATAATGAGTGTAAAAATACATGTGGTACTTATACCATTCACCTGCGCTCTATTAGAATCATTGAATCATGGAATAGTGGAGCACAGAGGAGGCCATTCGGCCCATCGAGTCTGCGCCGGCTCTTTCGAAGAGCAATCCAGTTGGTCCCACTCCCCCTGCTCTTTCCCCAAATCCCTGCAATTTTTTCTCCTTCGAGTATTTATCCAATTCCTTTTTGAAGGCAACTATTGAATCTGTCTCCACCACCCTCTCAGGCTGCGCATTCCAAATCCTGACCACTTGCTGCGTAAAAAAGTTTTTCCTCATGTCGCCTCTGGTTCTTTTGCCAATCACCTTAAATCTGTGTCCTCTGGTCATCGACCCTTCAGCCACTGGAAACAGTTTCTCTTTATTTACTCCATCTAAACCCTTCCTGATTTTAAACACCTCTATCCAATCTCCTCTTAGCCTTCTCTGCTCCAAGGAGAACAACCCCAGCTTCTGATGGCCTGTACGGGGATCGAACCCACGACCTTACCGTTATTGGTGTTTAATAAATTTGTTTAGCAGTTAAAGCTTGAGACAAAGTCTGGTGTCGAGTTATTCTGTTACGTTACAAAGACAAGGAGCCGCATATGATGGCACAGGATTTAATCAGTAGCTGAAATAATCTGGGTACATAAAACCTGCATTGTTACCCAGGTAGCTTTTTTTAAATTTGTTTATGGGATGTTGGCATCACTGGCAAGGCCAGCATTTATTGCCCATCCCTGGTGAGCCACTGCAGCCCATATTATTATGTTTCACAGCAGTTTGTTACAACTGAGTGACTTATGAGGCCATTTCAGAGTCAACCACATTGCTGTGGGGCTAAGGTCACATAGAGGACAGACTGGGTAAGGACAGCAGATTTCCTTTTCTAAAGGACATCAGTGAACCAGATGGGTTTGTTACGACAATCCAGTAAATTCATGGTCACCATTACTGATACTAGCTTTTAATTCCAGATTTATTTAATTGACTGATTAATCAATTAAATCAGCTGTCGTGGTGGGATTTGAACTCACATCTCAGGATCATTAGTGCAGGCCACTAGATTGCTAACACCAGGGACATTACCACTATGCTACCACTCCCTTGTGTAAAATAACGCGTTACTGTGGTGTTGCTCAAAGAAAGAAAGAAAGAAAGACTTGTATTTCTACAGCGCCTTTCACGACCACCGGACGTCCCACAGCGCTTTACAGCCAATGAAGTACTTTTGGAGTGTAGTCACTGTTGTAATGTAGGAAACGCGGCAGCCAATTTGCGCACAGCAAGCTCCCACAAACAGCAATGTGAAAATGACCAGATAATCTGTTTTCAGTGATGTTGATTGAGGGATAAATATTGGCCCCAGGACACCGGGGAGAACTCCCCTGCTCTTCTTCGAAATAGTGCCATGGGATCTTTTACATCCACCTGAGAGAGCAGACGGTGCCTCGGTTTAACGTCTCATCTGAAAGACGTTAAGGCCCATGGCATCCAGAGGAAAGTGCCTAACTTCATTTCCAAAGGAAAAAAAATAATTGATCAAGAGACTATGAGGGAGAAAGTCAACTCGTAGCCGCCCATTTTGCGCATAAATAACAGGCTGCCAGGAGTTGCAAATTGAAAAGGATGAGGAGGGCGGGGGGCGGGGGGGGGGGGGGCACCTCAGATGACCCATTGACGCCCAAGGCCCACCTGATCTGCAGTGCCTTCTGGTCCGGTAACGCCTCGATTTGAAAATTCTCATCCTCATGTTCAAATCCGCCCCCCCCACCATGGCCTCGCCCCTCCCTATCTCTGTAACCTCCTCCAGCCCCACAACCCCCCGAGGTCTCTGCGCTCCTCTAATTCTGGCCTCTTGAGCATCCCCGATTTCGATCGCCCCGCCATCGGTGGCCGTGCCTTCAGTTGCCAGGACCCTAAAATCTCTGGAACTCCCTCCCTAAACCTTGCCACCTCTCCGCCTCTCTCTCTCCTCCTTTAAGACGCTCTTTAAAACCTACCTCTTTGACCAAGCTTTTGGTCACCTGTCCTAATGTATCCTTCTGTGGAATAACAACAGAAAACGCTGGAAACACTCAGCAGGCCAGGCAGCATCCGTGGAGAGAGAAACAGAGTTAACATTTCAGGTCTGGGACCCTTCATCAGAACTGGAAAAAGCTGGAGATGTAACAGATATTAAGCCGGTGCAAAGACAGTGGGTGGGGAGGAAGGAATTGAAGGAATATACTGTGCTGAGGTAAGAGGCAGGAAAGATAAAATGTTGCAAATGGGAATGGCAAAATCATACAGCATGAAAAATGGGAGCAGGGATTAAAGTTTGAAATTGTTGAACTCAAATTTCCAGGAGGCTGTAAAGTGCCTTATCGAAAGATGAGGTGCTGTTCCTCGAGCTTACGTTGAGCTTCATTGGAACAGTGTAAGAGGCCGAGGACGGTGAGGTCAGAGTGGGAGTGAAGCGGAGAATTAAAGTGACAGGCGACCTGGAAGCTCGGGGTCACCCTTACGGACTGAACGGAGGTGTTCCGCAAAGCGGTCACCCAATCTGCGATTGGTCTCCCCAGTGTAGAGGAGACCGCATCGTGAGCAGCGAATACAGTATACTAAATTGCAAGAAGTACAAGTAAATCGCTGTTTCACCTGGAATGGGTGTTTGGGGCCCTGGACAGTGAGAAGGGAGGAGGTAAAAGGGCAGGTGTTGCATCTCCTGTGCTTGCACGGGAAGGTGCCAGGCGAAGGGGAAGGGCTGTTAGGGGTGATTGAGGAGTGGACCAGGGTGTCACAGAGGGAGCGGTCCCTTCAACAATTTCAGACTATAATCCCTGCCCCCATATTTCATGCTGTATGATTTTGCCATTCCCATTTGCAACATTTTATCTTTCCTGCCTCTTACCTAAGCACAGTATGTTCCTTCAATTCCTCCCCCCCACCCCCGTCTCTGCACCTGCTTAATATCTGTTGCATCTCCAGCTTTTTCCAGTTCTGACGAAGGGTCCCAGACCTGAAACGTTAACTCTGTTTCTCTCTCCACGGATGCTGCCTGGCCTGCTGAGTATTTCCAGCGTTTTCTGTTGTTATTTCAGATTCCCAGCATCCGCAGCATTTTGCTGTTGTATCTCCTTATGTGGCTCGGTTTCAAATTGAGTTTGATAATCGCTCCCATGAGGGGCCTCGGGACGTTTAACAATGTTAAAGGTGCTACATAAATGCAAGTTGTTGTTGTTGTTGTTGATGCCATACTCATGCAGGGCCTGTGAATGGGCGAACCGATCATCTGCCTGAACCAGGAGTGAGGCCGCTTTACTCTGCAGGTAGCTTGTGGGACCCTGGCACAGGAACGGTTAACGTGTTAGTCGGAAACCTCTCGCTTCCTTTGTTCAGTAGACAAGTTAACCTATTTAAAATAAATTCACGGCCTATATATTTCGGCAGTTTTGATAGGGGATGAATCCTTTTGCATCCGGCTGAGATGTCAGCCGTGGCCCAGTGGGCAGCACCCTCGCCTCAGAGTCAGCAGGTTGTGGGTTCAAGTCCCGCTCCCGAGACTCAGCACAAAAATCTAGGCTGACAATCCCAGTGCAGAGGGAACAAATAACTTCTTTTTTACTTTTCCTTTCCGTCACTTTTATCTCTCTCTCTCTCTCTCTGCCATCTTTATTTCCCTCTCTCTTTATTTCACTTTCTGTACCTGATTTGACCGGCACTTCCTGGTTCAGATTCTGCGCTGCTCATTTAAACCAACGCCTCGTCTGCCCTCTCAGGTGGATGTAAAATAACCCACAGATGCTATTTCAAAGAAGAGCAGGGGAGTTAACCAATGTTCCTGCTCATTTTTTTCCTTGCATGCGTCCTTTAAATTTGCTGCGGCAGCACTGGCAAGCAGCCTGCGCGGGACCCGCCATCGGTGAACGGTCTGCGCGGGACCCGCGATCGGTGAACGATCTGTGCGGGACCCGCCATCGGTGAACGGTCTGTGCGGGACACTGCGATCGGTGAACGGTCTGTGCGGGCCACGCCATCGGTGAACGGTCTGTGCGGGACACTGCGATCGGTGAACGGTCTGTGCGGGACACGCCATCGGTGAACGGTCTGTGCGGGACCCGCCATCGGTGAACGGTCTGTGCGGGACACTGCGATCGGTGAACGGTCTATGTGGGAAACTGCGATCGGTGAACGGTCTGTGCGGGACACGCCATCGGTGAACGGTCTGTGCGGGACACTGCGATCGGTGAACGGTCTGTGCGGGACACGCCATCGGTGAACGGTCTGTGCGGGACCCGCCATCGGTGAACGGTCTGTGCGGGACACTGCGATCGGTGAACGGTCTATGTGGGAAACTGCGATCGGTGAACGGTCTGTGCGGGACCCGCCATCGGTGAACGGTCTGTGCGGGACCTGCCATCGGTGAACGGTCTGTGCGGGACACTGCGATCGGTGAACGGTCTGTGCGGGACCCACCATCAGTGAACGGTCTGTGCGGGACCCGCCATCGGTGAACGGTCTGTGCGGGACCTGCCATCGGTGAACGGTCTGTGCGGGACCCGCCATCGGTGAACGGTCTGTGCGGGACCTGCCATCGGTGAACGGTCTGTGTGGGACACTGCGATCGGTGAATGGTCTGTGCGGGACACTGCGATCGGTGAACAGTCTGTGTGGGACACTGCGATCGGTGAACGGTCTGTGTGGGACACTGCGATCGGTGAACGGTCTGTGTGGGACACTGCGATAGGTGAACGGTCTGTGCGGGACCCGCCATCAGTGAACGGTCTGTGTGGGACACTGCGATCGGTGAACGGTCTGCGTGGGACACTGCGATAGGTGAACGGTCTGTGCGGGACACTGCGATCGGTGAACGGTCTGTGCGGGACACTGCGATCGGTGAACGGTCTGCGCGGGACACAGCGATCGGTGAACGGTCTGTGCGGGACACTGCGATCGGTGAACGGTCTGCGCGGGACCCGCCATCGGTGAACGGTCTGTACGGGACACTGCGATCGGTGAACGGTCTGTGCGGGACACTGCGATCGGTGAACGGTCTGTGCGGGACACTGCGATCGGTGCACGGTCTGCGCGGGACCCGCCATCGGTGAACGGTCTGCGCGGGACCCGCCATCGGTGAACAGTCTGTGTGGGACACTGCGATCGGTGAACGGTCTGTGTGGGACACTGCGATCGGTGAACGGTCTGTGTGGGACACTGCGATCGGTGAACGGTCTGCGCGGGACACTGCGATCGGTGAACGGTCTGTGCGGGTCACTGCGATCGGTGAACGGTCTGCGTGGGACACTGCGATCGGTGAACGGTCTGCGCGGGACACTGCGATCGGTGAACGGTCTGTGCGGGTCACTGCGATCGGTGAACGGTCTGTGTGGGACCCGCCATCGGTGAACGATCTGTGCGGGACACTGCGATCGGTGAACGGTCTGTGTGGGACCCGCCATCGGTGAACGATCTGTGCGGGACACTGTGATCGGTGAACGGTCTGTGCGGGACCCGCCATCGGTGAACGGTCTGTGCGGGACCCGCCATCAGTGAACGGTCTGTGTGGGACACTGCGATCAGTGAACGGTCTGTGCGGGACACTGCGATCAGTGAACGGTCTGTGCGGGACCCGCCATCAGTGAACGGTCTGTGTGGGACACTGCGATCGGTGAACGGTCTGTGTGGGACACTGCGATCAGTGAACGGTCTGTGTGGGACACTGCGATCAGTGAACGGTCTGTGTGGGACACTGCGATCGGTGAACGGTCTGCGCGGGACACTGCGATCGGTGAACGGTCTGCGCGGGACACTGCGATCGGTGAACGGTCTGTGCGGGACACTGCGATCGGTGAACGGTCTGCGCGGGACACTGCGATCGGTGAACGGTCTGTGTGGGACACTGCGATTGGTGAACGGTCTGTGTGGGACCCGCCATCGGTGAACGATCTGTGTGGGACACTGCGATCGGTGAACGGTCTGTGCGGGACACTGCGATTGGTGAACGGTCTGTGCGGGACACTGCGATCGGTGAACGGCCTCCGTGGCCGCGCTGTCACACACCTTAGGAGAAGCATTGGAGTTCTCTCCAGTGTCCTGGGGCCAATATTTATCCCTCAACCAACATCACTAAAACAGATTATCTGGTTATAATCACATTGCTGTTTATGGGAGCTTGCTGTGCGCAAATTCGCTGCCGCGTTTCCTACATTACAACAGTGGCTACATCTCGATAGTACTTCATTGGCTGTAAAGCGCTTTAGGACGTCCTGAGGTCGTGAAAGGCGCTACAGGACAGAAACAGGCCATTCAGGCCCAACTGGTCCATGCCGGTGTTTATGCTCCACACGAGCCTCCTCCCACCCCTCTTCATAAGAACATAAGAAATAGGAGCAGGACTAGGCCACTTGGCCCCTCGAGCCTGCTCCGCCATTCAATAAGATCATGGCTGATCTTGGGCTCAAAGCCACTTCCCAGCTCACTCCCCATAACCCTTCACTCCCTTATCTTGCAAAAATCTGTCTATCTCCACCTTAAATGTATTTAATGACCCAGCCTCCACAGCTCTCTGGGGCAGAGAATTCCACAGATTTACGACCCTCTGAGAGAAGAAATTCCTCCTCATCTCAGTTCTAAAAGGACGACCCTTTATTCTGAAACTATGCTCCCGAGTTCTAGATTTCCCCACGAGGGGAAACATCTTCTCTACATCTACCCTGTCGAGCCCCCTCAGTATCTTTATGTTTCAATAAGATCCCCTCTCATTCTTCTAAATTCCAATGAGTATAGGCCCAGCCTGCTCAACCTTTCTTCATAAGTCAACCCCCTCATCTCAGGAATCAACCGTGTGAATCGTCTCTGAACTGCCTCCAATGCAAGTATATCCTTCCTTAAATAAGGAGACCAAAGCTGTACGCAGTACTCAAGGTGTGGTCTCACCAATACCCTGTACAGTTGTAGCAGGACCTCCCTGCTTTTATACTCCAACCCCCTTGAAATAAAGGCCAACATTCCATTTGCCTTTTTGATTACTTGCTGTACCTGCATGCTAACTTTTTGTGTTTCATGCACAAGGACCCCCAGGTCCCTCTGAACTGTAGCATTTTGTAATCTCTCTCCATTTAAATAATAGTTTGCTTTTTTATTTTTCCTACCAAAGTGGATAACCTCGCACTTTCCCACATTATACTCCATCTGCCAAATGTTTGCCCACTCACTTAGCCTGTCTATATCCCTTTGCAGGTTCTTTGAGTCCTCTGCACAACTTGCTTTCCCACCCATCTTTGTATCATCCACAAACTTGGCTGCATTACACTCGGTCCCTTCATCCAAGTCATTAATATAGATTGTAAATAGTTGAGGCCCCAGCACCGATCCCTGTGGCACCCCACTAGTTACCCTTTGCCAACCGGAAAATGACCCATTTATCCCGACTCTCTGCTTTCTGTTAGTTAGCCAATTCTCTATCCATGCTAATATATTACCCCCAACTCCGTGAGCTCTTACGTTATGCAGTAACCTTTTATGTGGCACCTTATCGAATGCCTTCTGGAAATCCAAATACACCTCATCCACTGGTTCACCTTTGTCAACCCTGCTTGTTACATCCTCAGAGAACTCCAGCAAATTTGTTAAACATGATTTCCCTTTCATAAAACCATGCTGACTCTGCTTGACTGCATTATGATTTTCCAAATGGCCTGCTACTGCTTCCTTAATGAAGGACTCCACTTTATATAAGCAAGTGGAAACATCCTGTTGATAAGGATCTATTCTTGACCCCCCTCCTATTTCTCATCTACATGCTGCCCCTCAGTGACATCATCCGGCAACACAACGTGAGTTTTCACATGTACGCTGATGATACCCAGCTCTACCTCTCCTCCACTTCTCTCGAACCCTCCACCGTCTCTACTATCAGACTGCTTATCCGACATCCAGCACTGGATGAGCAGAAATTTCCTTATTAAATATCGGGAAGACCGAAGCCATTGTCTCCAGTTCACGCCACAAACTCCATTCCCTTTCCACTGATTCGATCTCTCTCCCCGGCAACTGTCTAAGGCTGACCAAGTCTGTTCGCAACCTTGGTGTCATATTTGATCACAAATTGAGCTCCTACCTCTTATCCGTTCTATCACTAAGACCACCCATTTCCACCTTCGTAACATCGTCCGTCTCTGCCCTTACCTCAACTTATCTGCTGCTGAAACCCTCATCCATGCCTTTATCACCTCTGGACTTGACTATTCCAACGCACTCCTGGCCGGCCTCCCACGTTCTACCCTCCATAAACTTGAGGTCATCCAAAACTCTGCCGCCCGTGTGCTCACTCGCACCAAGTCCCGTTCACCCATCACCCCTGTGCTCGCTGACCTACATTGGCTCCCAGTTAAGCAACGCCTCGATTTTAAAATTCTCATCCTTGTTTTCAAATCCTCCATGGCCTCGCCCCCTCCCTATCTCTGTAATCTCCTCCAGCCCCACAACCTTCCGCGATCTCTGCGCTCCTCCTATTCTGGACTTTTGAACATCTCTGATTTTAATCGCTCCACCATTGGCGGCCGTGCTTCCAGCTGCCTGGGCCCTAAGCTCTGGAGTTCCCTCCCTAAACCTCTCCGCCTCTCCGCCTCTCTCTCCTCCTTGAAGACGCTCCTTAAAACCTCCCTCTTTGACCAAGCTTTTGGTCACCTGTCCTAATGTCTCCTTATGTGGCTCGGTGTCAAATTTTGTTTTATAACGCTCCTGTGAAGCGCCTTGGGACGTTTTATTACGTTAAAGGTGCTGTATAAATACAAATTGTTGTTATTGTTGTTGTTGTCTGCCTCTAGCCTATCAAAACCCTTTTAGAATCCTAAAGACCTCTATCAGGTCACTCCCTCAGCCTCTTTTCGATGTAACTACAAGTCTTTCTTTTTTCCCACTTAAGTTACAAAATTGGCGAGAGGACGGACATTTTATTTGTGTTAGCTTTGCAGTAAACTTAAAAAGAAAACAATATTGTTTTTTAACTTCACTGCCAAAAGAAAGGACAACTTGCTCAATGTTCTCTCTCTCAGTAGGAGGCAGATGTATTCACAATTGCTTCAGTCATTACCAACCATCGAAACTGTGCACAGTTTTGTTCTCCTTACCTAAGGATGGATATACTTGCCTTGGAGGCGGTGCAACGAAGGTTCACTCGATAGATCCATGGGAGGAGAGGGCTGTCCTAAGAGGAGAGATTGAGTAGATTGGGCCTATACTTTCTGGAGTTCTGAAGAATCAGAGGTGATCTCATTGAAACATATAAAATTCTTACAGGGCTTGACAGGGTAGATGCTGAGAGGCTGTTTCCCCTGGCTGGGGAGTCTAGCACTAGGGGTCACAGTCTCAGGATAAGGGGTCGGCCATTTAGGCATGAGATAGGGGAGAATTTCTTCATTCAGAAGGTTTTGAATCTTTGTAATTCTCTGCCCCAGAGGGCTGTGGATGCTCAGTTCATGAGTATATTCAAGACGGAGATCGATACCTGGTCTGGCCAACATGCGACTCCAGACCCACAGCAATGTGATTGACTCTTAACTGCCCTCTGAAATGGCCCAGCAACCCACTCAGTTGTAACAAACCGCTACAGAAAACAACAATAAGAATAAAACTGGACGGACCACCCGGCATTGACCTCGGCACCGACTTCGGACACGACAACGACACACCCAGCCCAGTCGACCCTGCAAAGTCTTCCTCACTAACATCTGGGGACTTGTGTCAAAATTGGGAGAGCTGTCACACAGATGAGTCAAGCAACAGCCTGACATAGTCATACTCACAGAATCATACCTTTCAGCCAATGTTCCAGACTCCTCCATCACCATCCCTGGGTATGTCCTGTCCCACTGGCAGGACAGACCCACTAGATGTGGCAGTACAGTGGTATACAGTCGAGAGGGAGTGGCCCTGGGAGTCCTCAACATTGATTCCGGACCCCATGAAGTCTCATGGCTTCAGGTAAAGCACGGGCAAGGAAACCTCCTGCTGATTACCACCTACCGCCCTCCCTCAGCTGATGAATCAGTACTCCTCCATAAGAAACACTGAGAGCAGCAAGGCACAGAATGTACTCTGGGTGGGGGACTTCAATGTCCATCACCAAGAGTGGCTCGGTAGCACCACTACTGACCGAGCTGGCCGAGTCCTGAACGATATAGCTGCCAGTCTGGGCCTGCGACAGGTGGTGAGAGAGCCAACACGAGGGAAAAACCTACTTGACCTCATCCTCACCAATCTACCTGTCGCAGATGCATCTGTCCATGAAAGCATTGGTAGCAGTGACCACTGCACAGTCATTGTGGAGACGAAGACCCGTTTACACACTGCTGTGTGACACTACCACCGTGCTAAGTGGGATAGATTCAGAACAGATCTAGAAGCTCAAAACTGGGCATCCATGAGGCGCTGTGGGCCATCAGCAGCAGCAGAATTGTACTCCATCACAATCTGTAACCTCATGGCCCAGCATATCCCTCACTCTACCAGTACCATCAAGCCAGGGGACCAACCCTGGTTCAATGAGGAGTGTAGAAGAGCATGCCAGGAGCAGCACCATGCATACCTAAAAATAAGGTGCCAACCTGGGGAAGCTGCAACACAGGACTACATGCATGCTAAACAGCGGAAGCAGCATGCTATAGACAGGCTAAGTGATCCCACAATCAACGGATCAGATCAAAGCTCTGCAGTCCTGTCACATCCAGTCCTGAATGGTGGTGGACAATTAAACAACTAACGGGAGGAGGAGGCTCCATGAATATCCCCATCTTCAATGATGGCGGAGCCAAGCATGCAAGTACAAAAGACAAGACTGAAGCGTTTGCAAACATCTTCAGCCAGAAGCTCCGAGTGGATGATCCATATCGGCCTCCTCCTGATGTCCCCACCACCACAGAAGCCAGTCTTCAGCCAATTCGATTCACTCGACGTGATATCAAGAAACGGCTGAGCGCACTGGATACAGCAAGGCTATGGGCCCTGACAACAGTCCGGCTGTCGTGCTGAAGACTTGTGCTCCAGAATTAGCCGTGCCTCTAGCTAAGCTGTTCCAGTACAGCTACAACACTGGCATTTACCCGACAATGTGGAAAACTGCCCAGGTATGTCCTGTCCACAAAAAGCAGGACAAATCCAATCCGGCCAATTACCGCCCCATCAGTCTACTCTCAATCATCAGCAAAGTGATGGAAGGTGTCGTCGACAGTGCTATCAAGCAGCACTTACTCACCAATAACCTGCTCACTGATGCCCAGTTTGGGTTCCGCCAGGTCCACTTGGCTCCAGATCCCATTACAGCCTTGGTCCAAACATGGACCAAAGAGCTGAATTCCAGAGGTGAAGTGAGAGTGACTGCCCTTGACATCAAGGCAGCATTTGACCGAGTGTGGCATCAAGGAGCCCTAGTAAAACTGAAGTCAATGGGAATCGGGGGGAAAACTCTCCACTGGCTGCAGTCATACCTAGCACAAAGGAAGATGGTTGTGGTTGTTGGAGGTCAATCATCTCAGCCCCAGGACATCGCTGCAGGACCTCCTCAGAGCAGTGTCCTAAGCCCAACCATCTTCAGCTGCTTCATCAATGACCTTCCCTCCATCATAAGGTCAGAAGTGAGGATGTTCCCTGATGACTGCACAGTGTTCAGTTCCATTCTCAACTCCTCAGATAATGAAGCAGTCCATGCTCGCATGTAGCAAAACCTGGACAACATTCAGGCTTGGGTTAATAAGTGTCAAGAAACATTCACGCCACAGAAGTGCCAGGCAATGACTATCTCCAACAAGAGAGAGTCTAAACACTGCCCCTTGACATTCAATGGCATTACCATCGCCGAATCCCGCACCATCAACATCCTTGGCGTCACCATTGACCAGAAACTTAACTGGACCAGCCACATAAATACTGTGGCAACAAGAGCAGGTCAGAGGCTGGGTATTCTGCGGCGATTGTCCCACCTCCTGACTCCCCAAAGCCTTTCCACCATCTACAAGGTACAAGTAAGGAGTGTGATGGAATACTCTCCACTTGCCTGGATGGGTGCAGCTCCAACAACACTCAAGAAGCTCAACACCATCCAGGATAAAGCAGCCCGCTTGATTGGCATCCCATCCACCACCTTAAACATTCACTCCCTCCACCACCGGCGTACCGTGGCTGCAGTGTGTACCATCTACAAGATGCACTGCAGCAACTCGCCAAGGCTTCTTCAACAGCACTTCTCAAACCCGCGACCTCTACCACCTAGAAGGACAAAGGCAGCAGGTGCATGGGAAGTCCACCACCTCCAAGTTCCCCTCCAAGTCACACACCATCCTGACTTGGAAATATATCGCCGTTCCTTCATCGTCATTGGTTCAAAATTCTGGAACTCCCTCCCTAACAGCACTGTGGGAGCACCTTCACCACACGGACTGCAGCAGTTCAAGAAGGCGGCTCACCACCACCTTCTCAAGGGGCAATTAGGGATGGGCAATAAATGCTGGCCTTGCCAGCGACGCCCACATCCCAGGAACAAATAGAAAAGAAAAGATTTTTGGGCAGTATGGGAATCAAGGTTTATGGGTATAGGGCGGGAAAGTGGAGTTGAGGTAGAAGATCAGCCATGATCTTATTGAATGGCGGAGCAGGCTCGAGGAGACAGTTGGCCCACTCCTGCTCCTAATTCTTATGTTGTTAAACTGGATAAGGACTAATGCAAAGTAGAAGAACTGTTGTCAAATGTACCATGTCAATGTTTTCAAGATATTAGGGGGAACTGATAAGGTAGATAGAGAGAAACTATTTCTGCTGGTTGGGGAGTCTAGGACTAGGGGACATAGTCTAAAAATTAGAGCCAGACCTTTCAGGAGTGAAATTAGGAAACACAAAGGATGGTCGAAATTTGGAAAAAGAAAAGACAGACTTGCATTTCTATAGCGCCTTTCACGACAACCGGACGTCTCAAAGCGCTTTACAGCCAATGAAGTACTTTTGAAGTGTGGTCACTGTTGTAATGTTGGAAACACGGCAGCCAATTTGTGCACAGCAAGCTCCCACAAACAGCAATGTGATAATGACCAGATACTCTGTTTTTTGTTATGTTGGTTGCGGGATAAATATTGGCCCCAGGACACAAAGGATAATCCCCTGATCTTCTTCGAAATAGTGCCATGAGATCTTTTACATCCACCTGAGAGAGCCGACGGGGCCTCGGTTTACGTCTCATCCGAAAGACGGCACCTCCGACAGTGCCGCGCTCCCTCAGCACTGCACTGGGAGTGTCAGCCTAGCTTTATGTGCTCAAGTCCCTGGAGTGGGAACTCTCTTCCGCAAACGGCAATTGATGCGAGATCAATTGTTAATTTTAAATCTGAGATTGATAGATTTTTGTTAACCAAAGGTATTAAGGGATACGGGGCAAAGGCGGGTATATGGAGTTAGATCGCAGATCAGCCATGATCTCATTGAATGTCGGAGCAGGCTCGAGGGGCTGAATGGCCTCCTCCTGTTGCTATGTTGTCTTTTCAAAAAAACAGTTTGCGTCAATGATATCCGCAGATTAAATTACGGCTCTTCATACTTTTAATCTTGTTTTTTTTTTAAGAGTTATCTCTATTTTATATTTTGTCTCCTGCCACCACCACCCACCCACCCCCCCACCTGCAGATTGTGAAATCGTGCTCGCTGGCATAAAGTCACTGAAGATCGTTAAGAAAGCGGGAGAGGCGCGGGGCTCTTGGATAAAGGACCCCGCCCGAGATTTTCACAAGATTTATTTCTTGAGCGGGACCAGCGGCAACTTTCTGACCGAGTTTGGCGGCATGAAGGCCTTCACGGAGAGTGCGGGCAGGCAGACGGCCAAGAGAGTGGTCCTCCCTTTCGCCTGGCAGGGGACGGGCCACGTGGCGTACAACGGCTTCCTCTACTTCCACCGTAACAACACCCTCAACCAGATCATCAAGTACGACATCCGGAACCGGACGGTCAGCGACCGCATGCTCTTGCAGGGGGCGGGCCGAGCTCCGGCCTACCAGCTCTCACCCTACACTTTCATCGACCTGGCCGTCGACGAGCAGGGCCTCTGGGCCATCCACGCCGAGCCAGACGGCACCATCGTGGTCACCAAGATCGACCAAGGCAGCCTGGCGGTGGAGCACTCCTGGGACACCTCCTGCTCCAGCAAGGGGGCAGAAGCGGCCTTCATGGTCTGCGGCACCCTTTACGTCGTCTACAACACCCAGTACGGCGGCCGCTCTCATGTCCAGTGCCTCTACGATGTCACCGACGTGGTGACCAGCGCCGACTTGCCGGTCCTCTACTTTCCCAAGCGTTACGGCAGGCATTCCATGATCCACTACAACCCTCGGGAACACCAACTCTATGCCTGGGATGACGGCTATCAGACAATCTACAAACTCATCACCAAACAGAAACCGCTCATATAAAGTGGCCGAAACGGCTGACCACTGGTTATCGTGCTTGTGACTCAACCAATTTTATATAACCCCACTCCCGCCAAACTGAACAACTTTAGCTGGCTTTTTTATTTTTCATTCACCCAAAGCCTCTCCACCACCGACGAGTAAGGAGTGTGATGGCATATTCTCTCCACTTGCCTGGATGAGTGCAGCTCCAACAACACTCAAGAAGCTCGACACCATCCAGGACAAAGCAATCTACTTGATCAGCACTTCACCCGCTAGACTAAACATTCACTCCCTCCACCACCGGCGTACCGTGGCTGCAGTGTGTACCATCTACAAGATGCACTGCAGCAACTCGCCAAGGCTTCTTTGGCAGCACCTCCCAAACCCGCGATCTCTACCACCTAGAAGGACAAGGGCAGCAGGCGCATGAGAACACCACCACCTCCAAGTTCCCCTCCAAGTCACACACCATCCCGACTTAGAAGTATATCGCCGATCCTTCATCATCGCTGGGTCAAAATCCTGGAACTCCTTCCCTAACAGCACTGTGGGAGCACCTTCAATACACGGACTGCAGCGGTTCAAGAAGGCGGCTCACCACCACCTTCTCAAGGGGGCAGTTAGGGATGGGCAATAAATGCTGGCCTTGCCAGCGACGCCCATATCCTGAGAATGTTGTTAATTAGTTCTGATTTTTTAAAAAGGGCAAAGAACAAAATTGCAAAAGTTGGTAATACCCAGCAGGTCCAACCACCCCTGTGAAGAGGAAAGGGAGGTGATGACAGGTGGGATCAGGACCCAGTTCAGGTGAAGAGAAGAGTGTCCTTTCTGTTTCCAGATGCTGACGGATCTGCTGCGTATTACCAGTCACTTTGGCCTTACATTTCCAGAGGAGATTGTCCTGATCTCCTGCCGTAACTTCTAACGGCCTCTCCTGCCCCCCGGTGAGGTGACATAAACGGTTACTCCGGAGGACCTCCCAACAGGAGACGCAGGGAAGAACTCCCCGCGGCCCCTAGCGTTTTCATTTCAGCCGTTCTGTTGCTCTGTTGTGTGCGCTATCCACTTGGTAGTCAAGAGGCAGGTCTGTTGCCTCCTGTCACAGAGAGTCACTTAACGGGTTAAATGGCCAGCGAGCGGGTTTGGGGTTTTTTTTTGCTGAAAAGCTGGGAAGAGGTGATGAGGACTGGGTGACGTACAAGGTCAAGCCAAGGAGGCAACGAGTGGGTACTAAACGAGCGAGCTCTTGGCTTGTCTCTATTGCTCTTCCCTCTGCCCACCCCACCGCCTCCTCCCTCACTTTGTTTAGTCCTATTCAGGGACTTGCTCACCTCCCAGTTCCCAGTTCTGACCGAGGCTCGACGTCCCCCGAAAGGTCAACCCCTCTTTTCCTTTTCCAGCCGCTTTACATTTCCATTCTCTGTGGGGGGGGGAGGGGAGGAGGGTTATTTTGTTCCGTTAGTTTGGGTTTTATTTTGTTCTGTACTTTCCCACTTTAAAATCTTGTGACGTTGCTTCTCATTTACAACGATGATGAAGTCTCCACCACTCATACCGCCCACGTTTATAACCGTCTATACCGGCCAACTAACCATAACCATTTCCCATCACCATGGGAGTCAATGACAAAGGCGTCGCCTTCAATGTATTGAGCACGCTGGCTATTTCAGGCAATTCAATCGGCTTTTCGCACCTCGTTAAAGTGCGACTAATTTTATTACTTAATCTTCTCCACTCACCATTTTAAAAGCTCCACTGGTTTTGAGTAGCATTGGGCCTATACTCTCTGGAGTTTAGAAGAAGTGAGAGGTGATCTCATTGAAACATACAAGATTCTGAGGGGGATTGACAGGGTAGATGCTGAGAGGCTGTTTCCCCCTGGCTGGAGAGTCTAGAACTAGGGGCCATAGTCTCAGGATAAGGGGTCGGCCATTTAAGACTGAGATGAGGAGGAATTTCTTCACTCAGAGGGTTGTGAATCTGTGGAATTCTCTGCCCCAGAGGGCTGTGGATGCTGAATCGTTGAGCATATTCAAGGCTGAGATAGATAGATTTTTGAACATTATGGGAATCAAGGGATATGGGGATAGTGCGGGAAAGTGGAGTTGAGGTCAAAGATCAGCCATGATCTTATTGAATGGCGGAGCAGGCTCAAGGGACTGTGTGGCCCACTCCTGCTCCTACTTCTTATATTCTTATATTCAGGCGAATTGAAATGCCTATTAAATGTCTTTCCATTCGTACCATCAAGTATTCACCTGAGGAGCTGAGTGCCTCAGTGCTGCGGTGTCGCTCTTTGTATCGGTGAGTGTGGTGAAACAGTGGCTCAGTGTCAGGATCACGTCTCTCCGGCATTGTCTTTTGCTCCATCCTTCTGGCAAAGTGTTGCTTCCCTCTCCTCCTCAGGATGTTAATGGCTCCAAGATGCACTGCAGCAACTCGCCAAGGCTTCTTCGACAGCACCTCCCAAACCCGCAACCTCTACCACCTAGAAGGACAAGGGCAGCAGGCGCATGGGAACACCACCATCTCCAAGTTCCCCTCCAAGTCACACACCATCCCGAATTGGAAATAGATCGGCCGTTCCTTCATCGTCGCTGGGTCAAAATCCTGGAACTCCCTCCCTAACAGCACCGTGGGAGCACCTTCACCACACGGACTGCAGCGGTTCAAGAAGGCGGCTCACCAGCACCTTCTCAAGGGCAACTAGGGATGGGCAATAAATGCTGGCCTTGCCAGGGACACCCACATCCCAGGAACAAATTTTAAAAAACATGACCAAGGTACAGCTGGAAGCCAAACTGGCTACTGACACGAGGGGGTGGGGAGGGCGGGGGGTAATTGTAGATGGGTGGGGCCACACCAAGCAGGCAGTATTGGCATTGGTCACCCGTTATATGCCCCGCCCCATATTCAGCCAATGCGATGCTGCCGGTTTAGCCAAACCGCCCAATTCCAATCTCACCCCCACTGTTTTATTCGACACTTTGCGTTTTTACTTTCCACTGATAATAGCGGGATAATCGGGACAGCACCAACTATATGTAGTGGGGACTGGCCCACAAAATGCACCGCCCACACACAATGATCAGAACTTTATTCGGTAAGAATCTTTTCTGCCTGAAAGTGAGTTAAGCCCAGTCTGCACTCTTCAAGCTTCCGATTCCGGCCTCCTGTGTATACCCTCACTCCCAAACCAACTGCCCCACCATCGATGGCGGACCCCTCAACCACCTTGGCCACACTCTTCTGAGACCCTTCCGCCTTGCTACCTTGCTCACCTGCCTTTAAAAACTTCCTCCAAGACTCTCTCTCTTTGACCTTGTTCCCAGCCAACCTCTCAGACTACTGCCCAACATCCATTCCCTCTCTGTAAAAACGCCTCGTAACCTTTAGCTCTGTGAAAGGTGTTATAATTTTCCCTCTAATTCTCCCCCTCACCCCACTTCACCGTGTTCATTCCATTGTACAGCTTTAAACTCAACTCTACTTTGTCACGAGAATTAGTGAACAGTGGCAAATAAACCACACAAGGGTCAAATGTCAATACTGTAGTGCCTTTTCTTAATTTGCTATTGGGATGTGAGCAACACTGGCCATTTATTGCCCATCCCTAGTTGCCCTTAGGACATTTGGAGTCAACCGCGTAGTTTGGGATTGGGGTGATGTGTAGGCCCGACTGGGTAGGAATGACGGATTCTCTTCTCCGCAGGACATCTGTGAACCAGTTGGGTTATTCCTACAATCCAGGCACTTTCATGGTCATTTTTTTCCCCTGGTGTCAAGTCCACAGATCACCAGATTTATTGAATTCTATTTCACAATAATCCACTTTGACTCTTTAAATCCGGTGTCAGACTCCTGAACGTGGGAAGCTGAATGGATTCTGCGCCTCGCATTCCTCGATCTAACAGTGATGGCCCTGGTTAACTCGACATGTGATGCTTTCTTCTTTCCCGTGAGGAAGAGTCGCATTTTTTCTTTTGCACAACCAGCCAAAATCAGAAGCTCACTCTTGCGGAGAATCGTAGATGTGAAAGTACGGGACCACCAGACATCAAACTACAATATATCAAAAAATCTTATGTTTCTGCACACATCCATTATATGTCCACATCTTCAATGGAAATGCCCATGTAAACTTGTCTCGCTGTAATTATCCTGCCACGTCCAGTCGTGAGTGGTGGTGGACCATTAAACAACTAACAGAAGGAGGAGGCTCCATGAATATCCCCATCCTCAGTGATGGTGGAGCCCAGCACGTGAGCGCAAAAGACAAGGCTGAAGCGTTTGCAACCATCTTCAGTCAAAAGTGCCGAGTGGATGATCCATATCGGCCTCCTCCTGAGGTCCCCACCATCACAGAAGCTAGTCTTCAGCCAATTCGATTCACTCCACGTGATATCAAGAAACGGCTGATATGGATACAGCAAAGGCTGTGGGCCCCGACAACAGCCTGGCTGTCGTGCTGAAGACTTGTGCTCCAGAACTAGCCGCACCTCTAGCCAAGGTGTTCCAGTACAGCTACAACACTGGCATCTATCCGACAATGTGGAAAACTGCCCAGGTATGTCCTGTCCTCAAAAAGCAGGACAAATCCAATCCGGCCAATTACTGCCCCATCAGTCTACTCTCAATCATCAGCAAAGTGATGGAAAGTGTCATGGACAGTGCTATCAAGCGGCACTTACTCACCCATAACCTGCTCACCGATGCTCAGTTTGGGTTCCTCCAAGACCACTCGGCTCCCGACCTCATTACAGCCTTGGTCCAAACATGGACAAAGGAGCTGAATTCCAGAGGAGAAGTGAGAGTGACTGCCCGTGACATCAAGGCAGCATTTGACCGAGTGTGGCATCAAGGAGCCCTAGTAAAACTGAAGTCAATGAGAATCAGGAGTAAAACTCTCCACTGGCTGGAGTCATACCTAGCACAAAGGAAGATGGTTGTGGTAGTTGAAGGTCAATCATCACAGCCCCAGGACATTGCTGCAGGAGTTCCTCAGGGCAGTGTCCTAGGCCCAACCATCTTCAGCTGCTTCATCAATGACCTTCCCTCCAACATAAGGTCAGAAATGGGGATGTTCGCTGATGACTGCACAGTGTTCAACGCCATTCACAACACCTCAGGTAATGAAGCAGTCCATGCCCGCATGCAACAAGACCTGGACGACGTTCAGGCTTGGGCTGATAAGTGGCAGGTAACATTCGCGCCACAGAAGTGCCAGGCAATGACTATCTCCAACAAGCGAGAGTCTAACCACCACCCCTTGACATTCAACAGCATTACCATCACTGAATCCCCCACCATCAACATCCTGGGGGTCACCATTGACCAGAAATTTAACTGGACCAGCCACATAAATACTGTGGCAACAAGAGCAGGTCAGAGGCTGGGTATTCTGCAGCGAGTGTATCACCTCCTGACTCCCCAAAGCCTTTCCACCATCTACAAGGAACAAGTAAGGAGTGTGATGGAATATTCTCCACTTGCCTGGATGAGTGCAGCTCCAACAACACTCAAGAAGTTCAACACCATCCAGGACAAAGCAGTCCGCTTGATTGGCACCCCATCCACCACCTTAAACATTCACTCCCTCCACCACCGGCGTACCGTGGCTGCAGTGTGTACCCTCTACAAGATGCACTGCAGCAACTCGTCAAGGCTTCTTTGGCAGCACCTCCCAAAACCGCGACCTCTTCCAACTAGAAGGACAAGGGCAGCAGGCGCATGGGAACACCACCACCTCCAAGTTCCCCGCCAAGTCACACACCATCCTGACTTGGAAGTATATCGCCGATTTTTTTCGTCGCTTGGTCAAAATCCTGGAACTCCCTCCCTAACAGCACTGTGGGAGCACCTTCACCACACGGACTGCAGTGGTTCAAGAAGGCGGCTCACCACCACCTTCTCAAGGGCAATTAGGGATGGGCAATAAATGCTGACCTTGCCAGCAACGCCCACATCCCATAATCGATTTTTTTTTTTTAATTATACCCTCCCACCAATGGTGGCGCTTTAGCACAATTTTGCATCTCCCAGCTCACCGATCTGTACTGTAGACAACATGTTATCCTGCGACAAAACTCTACTTCTCAGATTCCTGTGTGTTTTGATATTTAAGTAAAAATAATAACAGAGCACCAAAGTATATTGTAT
This sequence comes from Squalus acanthias, assembly GCA_030390025.1. Lineage (NCBI taxonomy): Eukaryota > Metazoa > Chordata > Chondrichthyes > Squaliformes > Squalidae > Squalus > Squalus acanthias. Next base: position 6,321,661 of record CM059434.1, on the reverse strand, counting down.
TTTTTTATTTGTTCTTGGGCATTTAGTGCCCATCCCTAGTTGCCTCAGCAATTGTTTATGCAAATGAATGGTTTGCTACGGCCACTAAGAGTCAAGCGCATAATGTGAGTTTGGAGCCTGGTGTGGGCTAGAAGTGTGGAACTCTCTCCCATAAAAAGCAGTAGATGCTAGCTCAATTCATAATTTTAAATCGGAGATCGATAGATTGTAGCTAGCCAAGGGTGTTAACATAAGAACATAAGAACATAAGAAATAGGAGCAGGAGTAGGCCAATTGGCCCCTCGAGCCTGCTCCGCCATTCAATAAGATCATGGCTGATCTGATCCTAACCGCCAATCTACTATCACAGAACCATCTCCTGAACCTAACAGAATTGGACACACGAAATAGGAGCAGGATCAGGCTACACGGCCCCTGGGCCCGCTACGCTACCCACAGGGCCATGACCGATCCGAACCTAGACTCATGTCCAAATTCCTGCCCGCTCCCCGTAACCCTTAATTCCCTTTACTTCTAGGAAACTGTCTATTTCTGTTTTAAATTTACGTAATGATGTAGCTTCTACAGCTTTTTGGGGCAGCATATTCCATGGACCTACCACTCTCTGAGTGAAGTAGTTCCTTCTCATCTCAGTTTTGAAAGAGCAGCCCCTTATTCTAAGACTATGCCCCCTAGTTCTAGTTTCACCCAACATCGGGAACATCCTCCCCATATCCACCCGATCTAAGGGATATGTCGCCAAGGCTGGTGGATGGAATTAGGATATAGATCACCCATGATCTCATCGAAAAGAGCGAACAGGTTCGAGGGGCTGAATAGCCTTACTCCTGCTCCTAAGTTCCTGAAAGACATTAGGGCCACATGGACATGTTAGTGGAACGGGCAGACAGGCAGCAGTTAAAGAGAGTGATTGTGGAAAAGACTATTTCCTCTGGTTGGGAAGCCTGTGATTAGTGTTCATCAATTTAAAATTGTGCTAAGAATAAGGAGCGAGGTTAGGAGAAATGTCTTTGCGCAGAGGGTTGTTGGAGCCTGGAATGCTTTGTCAAAGGAAATGGTTGAGGCCAAGACCACTGCATCTTTTAAAGGAAAATTGGATAAATATTTGCAGCAGAGGGCTATGGGGAGACGGCAGTGCAGTGGAATTAATTTAGGAATGAGCCAGTACAGACCAGATGGATTGAAAAGCTTCCTTCGGTGCTATAAACCTTTGTGGTTCTATGAAGCGATTCAAGCCAAACTCCACTGTTGGCTTCATCCCAGTCACCGACTGTACTTGCCAGAACTCTTTGAATTAGAATATTCTGGGTTCAAGCCCCACTTCGCATATTCAACGCTGACATTTCAGTGCAATATTGAGGGGGTTCTGCTCGTAAGAACATAAGAATTAGGAGCAGGAATAGGCCATTTGGCCCCTCGAGCCTGCTCCGCCATTCAATGAGATCATGGCTGATCATCGACCTCAACTCCTCTTTCCCGCCCGATTCCCATATCCCTCGATTCCCCCAGAGTCCAAAAATCTATCGATCTCAGCCTTGAATATGCTCAACGACTCAGCATCCACAGCCCTCTGGGGTAGAGAATTTCAAAGATTCACAACCCTCTGAGTGAAGAAATTCCTCCTCATCTCAGTCTTCAATGGCCGACCCCTTATCCTGAGACTATGCCCCTAATTCTAGACTCTCCAGCCAGGGGGAAACAGTCTTTCAGCATCTACCCTGTCAATCCCCCTCAGAATCCTGTATGTTTCAATGTGATCACCTCTCATTCTTCTAAACTCCAGAGAGTGTAGGCCCAATCTACTCAATCTCTCCTCATTGTGGGAGGTGCCATCCTGTGATCGGTTACGGTGGATTTTGGAGATCCCACGGCACTCTTTGAAGAAGAGCAGAGAGTTCTCCCTGTGACCTGTACAACATTCATCCCTCCACCAACACCACCAAAAAAAACATTAACCAGCCATTCATTTGATTGCTCTTTGTGGGACCTTGCTGTGCGCAAATTGGTTGCAATGCTCGCCTACAAAACAACAGTGTCTGAACTTCAAACATTCATTGGTCGTCAAGTGCTCTGGGATGTCTTGAGGATGTGATAAAATGCTATATAAGTGCAAGTACTTTTTTTTAATCTTTCTTTATAACTATCAATAAAATAGTTGATAGCAGTAAAAGTATCAGTAAATCTTTGACTCGATATTTTTTTATTTTTTGAAAGAAAAAGGTTTCTACCTAGCAACCATCTCGGCTGCTTTTAATGTAACATCAAATTAGACCAACACAACAGAGTCTTGCAGGTAGCCTGAAAGCCCATGGCCAATCCATAGCCAAGCGATGTGTTGGTACATCAATGTGCCGCACGGTCAGGCAAGCTTTCCTGAGTATAATGGACATGAGGTGGGTGTGAGGGGGATGGCCTTGTTTTAGCACTCCAGCACACTCTCCCCAGAACATATACGTGCAGCCTGCCCGGTAAGAGAATAAGATGAAGGAGGAGGTGACCTTGGCTGTCACTGGCATTGGACACATTGACGCAGATCTATAACTGGCTCCGTGTTGATATGAAGCCCTTGGAGATAGTCCCTCAAAGCCTTGGCTAGCTAGGTTTGCCAGATTCTGCAGATGGTAAAATGGCAAGTGCAGACAGGCTGTTAATGGTGCCTGCTGATCTCCCTGGCATGACTTCTATCATCCTGGACCACTTTAATCACAGTATTCCTGTTGCATCCAAACCAAACTCGATTATTAACTTTACTTTAACTTCCAACTCATTATAGCTTTCACCTAGATACCTTTGGCTCACTGAGCTCCCATGAGATTGGAAGAACTCCTTTTCATGCACGCTCATTTCTTCACCAGTTCCTGCTCTGCTGAGGTCCTGTAAATGATTCACCTGCGGTCCACTTTCCAGCGATGTGGCGACAATGATGGACTCCAGTGCAGTGCTGAGGGAGCGCTGCACGGTCGGAGCTGCCGTCTTTCAGATTGAGACGTTAAACCGAGGCCCCGTCTGTTCTCTCAGGTAGACGTAAAAGATCCCACGGCCACTATTTCGAAAAAGAGCAGGGGGGAGTTCTCCCCGGTGTCCTGGGGCCAATATTTATCCCTCAATCAACATCACTAAAAAACAGATGATCTGATCATTATCATATTGCTGGTTGTGGGAGCTTGCGTGAATTGGCTGCTGTGTTCCCTACATTACAACAGTGACTGCACTGCAAAAACTACTTCATTGGCTGTAAAGCGCTTTGGGATGTCCTGAGGTCGCGAAAGGCGCTATAGAAATGCAAGTCTTTCTTTCTTATTAATACTAGGACATTTAAAAACAAACCAACTGAAATGAGTGAATAAAACTTGATCGCCCACAAATATTATTGCAAAAATATGTATTGATAAAGCTGCCATAAATATTGAAAAAAAAACTAACACGTTACTGTAAAGCTACTTAAACATTGCAACAAAGAACATGCAAAGCGAGTGTCCCTTTAAAGGTCTCACTGCAGGTGATGGTTCGCGTGGCAGAAGCCCAGGAGGCACGGGGTAGATTTCTGTCTTCACCCCCTGGTCGTTAAGCATCATCTGGACGGAGCGCGACAGGAAAATCCTGTGGGAAGGATGACACGTGGGTGACAAACCAGCTGTTCTTCCTTCCACTGAAATGAATGGAAGGAAAATCCCGCGGGTTCTGTAAGGAATCGGGAAGCACATCTTCACACTAAGGATATTGCACTGAGTTACATAGAACTTTACAGCACAGACACAGGCCATTCGGCCCATCTGATCCGTGCCGGTGTTTCTGCTCCACTCGAGCCTCCTCCCACCCCTCCTCATCTCACCCCATCAGCATATCCTTCTATTCCTTTCTCCCTCATGTGTTTATCTAGTTTTCCCTTAAATGCATCTATACTATTCGCCTCAACCACTCCCTGTGGTAGTGAGTTCCACATTCTCACCGCTCTCTGGGTAAAGTTTCTCCTGAATACTCTATTGGATTTATTAGTGACTATCTTACATTGACAGCCTCTAGTTCTGGTCTCCCCCCACAAGTGGAAACATCTTCTCTACATCTAGCCTATTGAACTAGTGGAAATCCACAACACTCTCCTCCCTAAGGACGGTGGATGCTGGGGGTCAATTGGAGCTTTCAAGACTGAGATCAATAGATTTCTTCTTAGGTAAGGGCATCGAGGGATATGGAGCATAGGCGGGTAAATGGAATTGAGGTACAGATCAACCATGATCTAATTGAACGGCAGACCATGCTCAAGGGGCTGAATGGCCTCCTCCTAGCTTTCTATTTTCCTATGAGCCTGTGATCCTATGAGCCAGATTTTCCTTTCTCCCAAAGGCTCCTGACAAATTAACATAAACCAGAGTCCTCGCAGGGTTTATTCCCAGACAAGCTCATCCCGTAATACTGCAGCGTATTGGGCAGGTCCCAGACGAGTTTCACTGCCTGGCCAAAACTGTTGCATGTTTCTTCACAGACACACATTGGAGATCCAGTCCCTCTGCTGCTCTGGGTCTTGATGAGTGAATGCAGGCTCCTTTCACACTCTTCTTTTAAGGTGGGGGGGGTGAAACCGCAATCCAACAAGTCCCCACGAGCACGTCTTGGATATTCCCGGGCTGCGCGGCCTCGGATTCCCCAGATACACTCTTCCTCAGCGGCAGATTTTGGATTTACCCCTTTACTTTGGATTCCGGGAAGTCTAGCATGTCCCAGCATTCGTGCTGTTTTCCTGTAAGAACATAATAAATAGGAGCAGGAGTTGGCCATACGGCCCCTCGAGCCTGCTCATTCAATAAGATCATGGCTGATCTTCCACCTCAACTCTACTTTCCCGCCCGATCTATCGATCTCAGCCTTGAATATACTCAACGACTGAGCCTCCACAGCCCTCTGGGGCAGAGAATTCCAAAGATTCACAACCCTCCGAGTGAAGAAATTTCTCCTCATCTCAGTCTTAAATGGCCAACCCTTTATTCTTGAGACTATGCCCCCTAGTTCTAAACTCTCCAGCCAGGGGAAACAGCCTCTCAGCATGTACCCTGTCAAGCCCCTCAAAATCTTATATGTTTCAATGAGATCACCTCTCATTCTTCTAAACTCCAGAGAGTATAGGCCCAATCTGCTCAATCACTCCTCATAGGACAACCCTCTCATCCCAGGAATCAATCTAGTGAACCTTTGTTGCACCACCTCTAAGGCAAGTATATCCTTCCTCAGGTACGGAGACCAAAACTGTGCACAGTACTCCAGGTGTGGTCTGACCAAAGCCCTGTACAATTGTAGCAAGACTTCCTTACTCTTGTACTCCAACCCCCTTGCAATAAAGGCCAACATACCATTTGCCTTCCTAATTGCTTGCTGTACCTGCATGCTAACTCCCTGTGTTTTGTTTCTGTGTTGCCCAGTGACAGATTCAGAGTTATAGTTTTTAAACCACCACTGGTCTGGGCACCTGGCATTGGCCTACAAGAACCCAGTTCAACAGCCTAACATGCCAGTAGCCATGCTCAAGGACAATAACAACAACAACAATTGTATTTATACAGCGCCTTTAACATAGTAAAACGTCCCAAGGCGCTTCACAGGAGCGATTATCAAAACAAAGTTTGAACACCGAGCCATATAAGATATTAGGACAGGTGACTTGGTCAAAGAGGTAGGTTTTAAGGAGCATCTTAAAGGAGGAAAGAGAGGTCGAGAGGTGGAGAGATTTAGGCAGGAATTTCCAGAGCTTCGGGCCTAGGCAGCTGAAGGCATGGCCACCAATGGTGAGGCAATTAAAATCAGGGATGCTCAAGAGGCCAGAATTAGAGGAGCGCAGAGATCTCGGAGGGTTGTGGAGCTGCAGGAGATTACAGAGAGAGGGGAGGGGCGAGGCCACAGAGGGATCTGCAAACAAGGATGAGAATTTTAAAATCGAGGCGTTGCTTAACCGGGAGCCAATGTAGGTCAGCGAGCACAGGGGTGATGGGTGAACGGGACTTGGTGCGAGTTAGGACACGGGCAGCCGAGTTTTGGATGAGCTCAAGTTTACGCAGGGTAGAATGTGGGAGGCCAGCCAGGAGTGTGTTGGAATAGTCAAGTCTAGAGGTACCAAAGGCGCGAGCTCCTGGAGTCTGAACTGAAAGAAGCACAGCATAAAGGCAGCTTAAAGCAACTAAAATCTGCAAAAGATCATCGTCAGTACCTAAAAGAGTGGCCCGTTACTATATTTAAGGCGCTGTAGAAATGCAAATTGTTGATGCTCATCAGCCTTACAACTCTGACACGTTAGGAACAACGGAACAGGAGGAGGCCATTCAGCCCCTTGAGTCTGTTCCGCCATTCAATGAGATCATGGCTGATATGCACATCATATGCATTTACCCGCCTTTGCTCTATATCCCGTGATACCCTCAACCAACAAACATCTATCAATCTCAGCCTTGAAAGCTCCAATTGACCCCCAGCATCCACAGCCTTTTGAGGGGAGAGTTCCAGATTTCCACCACCCTTTATGTGAAAAAGTGCTTCCTGATTTCCCTCCTGAACGGCCTCACTGCTGAACGATGTACAGATTATGTCATTATTTGCTTCAGTTTCCTCGTGCAATCTTTGCTTATTTAATTGATATGACATTGATACACTTCAATAGGTGTTGACAAAGTTGGGGTCCATCTCTCTCCCCCAGGGATCAAAGCAATACAACCAGAATGTAGTAAACAAGCAATAAACAGCATTTAAAAAGTGTTGTTCCGTGTTATATATTTGCTTAACGCTCTTTTATAAAATGCATTATGAGGGTGAATTTGCTCAGTGGTTCTTCCAGAATGGTGCCAGTGATGAGGGACTTCAGTTATGTGGCGAGACTAGAGAAGTTGGGATTGTTCTCCTTCGAGCAAAGATACTGCACTGGGAGTGTTAGCTTGGATTATGTGCTCAAGTCTCTGGAGTGGGGCTTGAACCCACAACCTTCTGACTCCGAGACAAAGCCCAGCAAGGAGATAAGCTCTTCTGAAGGGAGAGAGCACATGTGAAAGAAAATGAGTGATACCTTCCAATTGGGGGAAGCAGTACTGAAGTCATCCTTGCAAAGTGAAATAAGCAGTTGTCGATCTCAATGGGATCTGTAAGTGTTATTTGGTCAGAAATAACTTGCAGATTTCAATACCCTTTCAGGTGGATGTAAAAGATCCCACGGCCACTATTTTGAAGAAGAGCAGGGGAGTTCTCCCCAGTGTTCTGGGCCATTATTTATCCCTCAACCAACATTACTAAAAAACAGATTATCTGGTCATTATGACATTGCTGTTTGTGGGAGCTTGCTGCGCGCAAATTGAATGGTATCAGGGATGAGGGACGAGAGAAGTTGGGATTGTTCTCCTTAGAGCAGAGATGGTTAAGAGGAAAGGGCCACTAGACTAATTCCTTTTAAAAAAACATCTTAGTTAACAAGATCGGCTAAAAGAGTTGGGACTCTACACTTTAGAGAAGCCTAGACTTAGGGGGGAACTGACTGAGGTTTATAAGATAATGAAGGGAACAGACTGTGTTCCAGTTGATAGTTTGTTCCAATTAAACAGGTTAGGAAGGACCGGGGGTCACAAATTTAATTTGTAGAAGGCCAGATCTAGGTTAGATGTCAGGAGGTGGTTCTTTTCCCAGAGAATAGTGGACCTCTGGGACAGGCTGCCATCTCGTGTGGTGGACGCCGATTCCCTGAATTCCTTCAAGCGAGAGCTGGATGTTTCTGGCTGGGGCGGAGATCACCTCTTACAGAAGGGAGGCACTGCAGGGAATTCAGGGCCAGAGTGATCTCCTGGAATAGTTTCGATCGCCTAGATGGGTCGGAGAGGAATTTCCCTGATTTTTTCCCCCAAATTGGCTTGGGTTTTTACCTGTTTTTTTTTCGTTTCTCCCAGGAGATCACATGGTTTCGGGCGGGGTGGGGAGTGAGTATATTGTGATAAACAAGGTGTCACAATTGTGTGGGACAGGCTGCATGGACTGTCCGTCTTTACCTGTCCGTCATTGTTGGTATATTTGTAAACTTAATACAGGTGTTTAAAATGATGGAGGGTTTTGATAGAGTAAATAGGGATAAACTTTCCACTGGCAGGAGGGTCGGTAACCAGCGGACACAGATTTTAAATAATCAGCAAAAGAACCGGAGGGGAGATGAGGAGAAATATGTTTACGCAGCGAGCTATGATCTGGAATGCGCTGCCTGAAAGGGCAGTGGAAGCAGATTCAATAGTAACTTTCAAAAGGGAATTGGATAAATAGTTGAAAAGGAAAAATTTGCAGGGCTATGGGGAAAGAGCAGGGGGGAGTGGGACTAATTGGAGAGCTCTTTCACAGAGCCGGCACAGGCCCGATGGGCCGAAACGCCTCCTTCTGTGCTGTATCATTCTATGATTGTCCACTGTAACTTCACGCTGTTTTTCCAAGGTTTCTGTGGCTCTTCCACAGAAGTTACAGTGGGCAAGCGAGACTTCCCCATGAAAATTCACCCCCTAAATCTATTAGAACTAAAAAATCTAGCATCTGGCATCTATAGCCTCACACCTTCACAGGCATCACTCCTAAAGTGTCAGCTGTGGCCTCCTCTCGCCTCTGAGTCAGAAGGTTGTGGGTTCGAGTCCCACTCCAGAGACTTGAGCACAAAAATCTGGGCTGACACTCCAATGCAGTACTGAGGGAGTGCTGCACTGTCGGAGGGGCAGTACTGAGGGAGTGCTGCACTGTCGGAGGTGCCGCCTTTCGGATGAGACGTTAAACCGAGGCCCCGTCTGCTCTCTCAGGTGGACGTAAAAGATCCCACGGCCACTATTTCGAAGAAGAGCAGGGGAGTTATCCCCAGTGTCCTGGGGCCAATATTTATCCCTCAACCAACATCACTAAAACAGATTATCTGGTCATTATCACAATGCTGCTTGTGGGAGCTTGCTGTGCGCAAATTGGCTGCCGCGTTTCCCACATTACAACAGTGACTACACTTCAGAAAGTACTTCATTGGCTGTAAAGCGCTTTGGGATGTCCTGAGGTCGTGAAAGACGCGATAGAAATACGAGTCTTTCTTTCACGTGGAAATTGGGTTAAAACAAGATATTATGATTGGTTCAATTTGCCAATTATCCGTTCAGTTACCTATCAAATAGTCGATTGGCCAGATGTGAAGGAAGCAAAAAACTATCAATGAGCAACCAGCAGAAAACCGACCAATCAAATTCCTTCATTTTTCTTTTCCTCAGGACTACCATTCACAAACATGTATCGCTAAACTGGCCAATCAAATCACTGAAATGACGCTTGCTAATTTGGCTGCCATTTTTCTTCTCCGCTCAAGCCGACAGCGACCGAATAACACCCGTGACAAAGCAAATGCATAAAAACGTGCACGATTCTGAGAAAGCAGCACTAAACTTCGATCGACGTCAAAACGGAAAATGCTGGAAATACTCAGCATCTATGGAGAGCAAAACAGAGTTAACGTTTCAGGTCGGTAACCTTTCATCAGAATTGGAAAAAATTAGAGATGTAACAGGTTTTTAAACAAGTATAGAGGCAGAGAAAGGAGGGAGGGGGCAGGATAGGGTGGATAGGGTGATAGGGTGGAAGGCAGGAGAGGTTAAATGACGAATGGGATGATGGTACGAGGCATTACCACAAATGTTCCCATTAAGCTGGCCGGCCGTGCAGTCACCTGCAAGGTCCCGAGCAGGCCGCTCACCAGCTTTCACAGTGTAGGTACCGTGCACGGGCAATAATTCGAAGGGGCCGCGCGGTGGGGGAGGCAAGCCGCGCAGCAGGCAGTGCGGCTTATGGGGGACGTTGATAACCGCCCCCTCTTGTCTCGCACCATCATCCCTTTTGTCATTGAATTTCTCTCCTGCCTTCCACCCTATCACAGACCCTCCCTTTTGTTCTTTCCTCCCCTCCCCCCATTTCCCTTTCTCTGTATCATAGAATCATAGGATGGTTACAGCACAGAAGGAGGCCATTCGGCCCGTCGATCCCGTGCCGGCTCTCTGCAAGAGCACTTCAGCTAGTCCCACTCCCCCGCCCTTTCCCCGTAGCCCTGCAAATATTTTTTTCCTTCAGGTACTTATCCAATTCCCTTTTGAAAGCCACGATTGAATCTGCCTCCACCACCCTTTCAGGCAGCGCATTCCAGATCATAACCACTCGCTGCGTAAAAAAGTTTTTCCTCATGTCGCCTTTGGTTCTTCTGCCAATCACCTTAAATCTGTGTCCTCTGGTTCTCGACCCTTCCGCCAATGGGAACAGTTTCTCTCTATCTACTCTGTCCGGACCCCTCATGATTTTGAACACCTCTATCAAATCTCCTCTCAACCTTCTCTGCTCTAAGGAGAACAACCCCATCTTCTCCAACCTATCCATGTAACTGAAGTCCCTCATGCTTGGAATTTGCTCAAAGCCTGTTACATCTCTAACTTTTTCCAGTTCTGACGAAGGGTCATCGACCTGAAACGTTAACTCGCTTTCTCTCTCCACAGATGCTGCCTGAGTATTTCCAGCATTTTCTGTTTTTATTTTAAGATTTTCAGCACCGCAGCAGTTCAGGTTAGGACGCCTGATTTACACTCCAGGCTTAGCGTCGATGTCAAGTGATTTGGTCTTGGTGCTGACCACAAACATTTTGGAGTGTGAACCCTCCGTAAATCTTTCAATACCTAGTTTAATTGAACGCAAAAATCCCTTCCTACAGATTCAGGAACATAGGAACAGGAGGAGGCCAATCAGCCCCTCGAGCCTGTTCTGCCATTCCTTTAGATCATAGCTAATCTGTATCTTAACTCCATTTACCTGCCTTGGTTCCATAACCCTTAATAATCTTGCCTAACAAAAATCTATTGATCTCAGTTTTGAAATTTTCTATTGACCCCTCCAGCCTCAACAGCTTTTGGGGGAGAGAGTTCCAGATTTCCACCACCCTTTGTGTGAAGAAGTGCTTCCTGACATCACCCCTGAACGGCCTGGCTCTAATTTTAAGGTTATGCCCCCTTGTTCTGGACTCCCCCCACCAGAGGAAATAGCTTCTCTCTCTATCTACCCTATCAAATCCTTTAACCATCTTAAACACTTTGATTAGATCAATCCCTTAATCTTCTCTCCATGAGGGAATACAAGCCCAGTCTGTGCAACCTGTCCTCATAATTTAACCCTTTTAGCCCCGGTATCATTCTGGTGAATCTGCATTGCACCCCTTCCAAGGCCAATATAAAGTCATAGGGGGAGAAATTCAGGATCGCCCCATTTGGGGCGCAATTATCGGCCGGGCGCAAAGATTAGCGCCTGGCACTAATTATCGCCACCGACTGCAAACTTGACTTTTATCACCCCTGGAGGTGATTGCAGCGCTAAATCAGGCGCTTCACACCTGTCTTAAGGCGCAAAGGCCGAGGAGCGAGGCGCTACCTCAGAGCGCTGGCGAAGCTCATGTGATGTCAGTCAGCAATGGAACACACACACAATGGCACGGGCCAGTTCTTAAAGGGGATGGTTAATCTTGCTTTCCATCCACATCCTGCTCATTGCAGCCTTGAATCTCGGCCTGGAGAGACCTGCACATCAAATGTGCTGGAAAGAACAATGGAGAGTACCAGGCAAAGAGCTCAGAGTGCAGCCCCCACAGTCTCTTCTAAATCGATACAAGGAATGGCAAATCAAAATGAACCTGCAAAGTGCTGCTCAATACCCAAAACTCCTTCACACAACGTTGAATCTCTCCAGAAGTCTCTCCCTCTCTCTCTCAGAATGCGTAGTTCAAAAATGGCACCAACAATAAAAGGCAGGAAGCGGTCACCTTTAAATAGCGCTCCCCCTTTCCCTTCATGACTGCAGAACGCTCCCCTCAACCTGTCGTTGCTAGCGTCAGGCGGTACGGCAGGGGGCGCCACTGAATATCCGCTCCGGGGCGATACCGGGGCGTTGCGCACTCGAGTGACGTCATGATCTGCCAGCGCAGGAGATCATGGCGGTAGTGTTTAGCGCCGCCGCAAAATGTCTAGTTAATTTCGCGAGCGGCGCAAACTTCGCCGCGCCTGGGCGCAAGATGTTTTGCGCCCCATTAGCGCCCTCTTAAGGTGCTAACGGGAGGCGCAACCAACTGAATTTTTCCCCCATAGAGTCATAAAGACACAGAAGGAGGCCATTCGGCCCATCAAGTCCGTGCCGGCTCTCTGTGGAGCAATCCAGTCAGGCCCAATCCCCCGCTCTATCCCTGTAGTCCTGCATGCTTATTTCCCTCAAGTGCCTATCCAGTCTCCCCTTGAAAACATTGAGTGGCTCCGCTTCCACCACTTCCTTCGGCAGCGAGTTCCAGGTCCTCACCACTCACTACGTAAAAAAGTTTTTCCTCACATCCCCCCTGTATCTCTTGCCCAAAACCTTGAATTTGTGTCCCCAGTCCTTGTACCATCAACTAGTGGGAACAGCCTTTCCCCGTCTAGCCTATCCAAAGCCGTCATAATCTTGTACACCTCTATCAAATCACCCCGCAACCTCCTTTGCTCCAATGAAAACAAATCCAGCTTCTCCAACCTGTCCTTGTAGCTAAGATCCCCCATCCCCGGAACCATTCTGGTAAATCTTCTCTGCACCCTCTCAAGTACCTTCACATCCTTCCTAAAGTATGGTGACCAGAACTGGACGCAATACTCCAGATGGAGTCTCACCAGAGATCTGTCCAGCTCATTTAAGTGAATGTAACTCCTGAGTTGACACTTTAGTTCTACTGCTAGCCTGGCAGTTTAACGAACATCCTCATTTCATGCCTTTTGTTACATTCAGTCTCTTAATTGGCATTATATAACAGTACCTATAGTCGGAGACTCAAATGTGGATTTCATCAGTTTCCCTCCAGGCAGATAAAGTACTGTAGGCTTTTTATTGTCAATTAAAATTAGGAAAATTCTTTTGTAGAATTTTCCGCTCAACCAATCAGTCTGCCTACAAGAAGCAAATGTGGAAAATTAGAAAAACCTTGTAAATTTTAATTCGTAATTAAAACAATATATCACTTTGAATTCTTAAGGCATGAGCTATACCTATTATGGCCCAGACATCTCGTAACCACTTTGCTTCAGCGAGTGCATGCCAAATGTGTGTTGAAATAGAACTGTAATGGAGGTTTTAGTCACTAACTCACACCGAGTCCCATTCACCCATCACCCACTGTGCTCGCTGACCTACATTGGCTGCCGGTTAAGCAACGCCTCGATCTGCAAATTCTCATCCTTGTTTTCAAATCCCTCCATGGCCTCGCCCCTCCCTATCTCTGTAATCTCCTTTCAGCCCCACAACCCCACCCCCCCCCCAGATCTCTGCGCTCCTCCAATTCTGGCCTCTTGCGCATCCCCGATTTTAATCGCTCCACCATTGGCGGTCGTGCCTTCAGCTGCCGAGGCCCTGAGCTCTGGAAGTCCCTCCCTAAACCTCTCCGTCTCTCTCCCTCTCTCTCCTCCTTTAAGACGCACCTTAAAACCTAATTCTTTGAATAAGCCCTGCCCTAATCTTAAATGGCTCGGTGTCAAATTTTGTTTTATAATGCTCCTGTGATGCGCCTTGGGACGTTTTACTACGTTAAAGGCACTGTATAAATGCACATTGTTGTTTTTGTTGGTGAGGTAGAAGGTACGGCAGACTCCTGATCAGGAAGTCACAAGTTGGGACGTCACTTCTCCTTCCTTGCCTGAACGAGATGAGCTTCACCAGATCCCAGTCACCGGGCACCATGAGCAATAAACATGTCAAACTCCTCAGTCACAGAAACTAAAATTCCAATTGTCTCATTTTCCTGGTTTAAGGAATTTGATTGGCGAGTAAAAGTAAACTGGTGTGATTTAGAAAGATTAAAGTATTAAAAGAAACTTCCTACCACAGTCATTTCATCAGACGTGTGTTTCTGCAACCGTCCGCCACTCCTCCTCCTCACACCCTCCACTCCTCCTCCTCACACCCTCCACTCCTCCTCCTCACACCCTCCACTCCTCCTCCTCACACTCTCCACTCCTCCCCACACCCTCCACTCCTCCTCACACCCTCCACTCCTCCTCCCCACACCCTCCACTCCTCCTCCTCACACCCTCCACTCCTCCTCACACCCTCCACTCCTCCTCCCCACACCCTCCACTCCTCCTCCTCACACCCTCCACTCCTCCTCCCCACACCCTCCACTCCTCCTCCTCACACCCTCCACTCCTCCTCATCCCCATTGGTCTTCTAACCTGTTCCCTCCATTCCGCCATCAGGCACCAGACTTTCAGTCATTACATTCTGGCATTTGATACTCTCTCCCCAATCCCTCCACCTCACCCGCACCCTCCCTGTCTGTGAAAGGCTCCTAACTTCTCCCCGAGAACCATATTTTTGACTCCACCTCATCTTTGCCTGAGCTAACTCTCCGCTCTGCTCCACACCCAACCGTTATCTCTGCTCCACAAGGCACCTCAAGAGATCTTTCTGCAGGTTGGGACAGTACTGAGGGAGCGCTGCACTGTCAGAGGGGCAGTACTGAGGGAGCGCCGCACTGTCGGAGGGGCAGTACTGAGGGAACGCCGCACTGTCGGAGGGGCAGTACTGAGGGAGCGCTGCACTGTCGGAGGGGCAGTACTGAGGGAGAGCTGCACTGTCGGAGGGGCAGTACTGAGGGAGAGCTGCACTGTCGGGGGGCAGTACTGAAGGAGCGCCGCACTGTCGGAGGGGCACTACTGAGGGATTGCTGCACTGTCGGAGGGGCAGTACTGAGGGAGCGCTGCACTGTCGGAGGGGCAGTACTGAGGGAGCGCTGCACTGTCGGAGGGGCAGTGCTGAGGGAGCGCCGCACTGTCGGAGGGCAGTACTGAGCGAGCGCTGCACTGTCGGAGGGGCAGTGCTGAGGGAGCGCTGCACTGTCGGAGGGGCAGTACTGAGGGAGCGTTGCACTGTCGGAGGGGCAGTGCTGAGGGAGCGCCGCACTGTCGGAGGGGCAGTACTGAGGGAGCGCTGCACTGTCGGAGGGGCAGTGCTGAGGGAATGCTGCACTGTCGGAGGGACAGTACTGAGGGAGCGCCTCACTGTCCGGGGGGCAGTACTGAGGGAGTGCTGCACTGTCGGAGGGGCAGTACTGAGGGAGCGTTGCACTGTCGGAGGGGCAGTACTGAGGGAGCGCTGCACTGTCGGAGGGGCAGTACTGAGGGAGTGCTGCACTGTCGGAGGGGCAGTACTGAGGGAGAGCTGCACTGTCGGAGGGGCAGTACTGAGGGAGAGCTGCACTGTCGGGGGGCAGTACTGAAGGAGCGCCGCACTGTCGGAGGGGCAGTACTGAGGGAGTGCTGCACTGTCGGAGGGGCAGTACTGAGGGAGCGCTGCACTGTCGGAGGGGCAGTACTGAGGGAGCGCTGCACTGTCGGAGGGGCAGTACTGAGGGAGCGCTGCACTGTCGGAGGGGCAGTACTGAGGGAGAGCTGCACTGTCGGAGGGTCAGTACTGAGGGAGCACAGCACTGTCGGAGGGGCAGTACTGAGGGAGTGCCGCACTGTCGGAGGGGCAGTACTGAGGGAGTGCCGCACTGTCGGAGGGGCAGTACTGAGGGAGTGCCGCACTGTCGGAGGGGCAGTACTGAGGGAGTGCTGCACTGTCGGAGGGTCAGTACTGAGGGTGCGCTGCACTGTCGGAGGGGCAGTACTGAGGGAGTGCCGCACTGTCGGAGGGGCAGTACTGAGGGAGCGCAGCACTGTCGGAGGGGCAGTACTGAGGGAGCGCCGCACTGTTGGAGGGGCAGTACTGAGGGAGTGCTGCACTGTCGGAGGGGCAGTACTGAGGGAGAGCTGCACTGTCGGAGGGGCAGTACTGAGGGAGAGCTGCACTGTCGGGGGGCAGTACTGAAGGAGCGCCGCACTGTCGGAGGGGCAGTACTGAGGGAGTGCTGCACTGTCGGAGGGGCAGTACTGAGGGAACGCCGCACTGTCGGAGGGGCAGTACTGAGGGAGCGCTGCACTGTCGGAGGGGCAGTGCTGAGGGAGCGCCGCACTGTCGGAGGGCAGTACTGAGCGAGCGCTGCACTGTCGGAGGGGCAGTGCTGAGGGAGCGCTGCACTGTCGGAGGGGCAGTACTGAGGGAGCGTTGCACTGTCGGAGGGGCAGTGCTGAGGGAGCGCCGCACTGTCGGAGGGGCAGTACTGAGGGAGCGCTGCACTGTCGGAGGGGCAGTGCTGAGGGAATGCTGCACTGTCGGAGGGACAGTACTGAGGGAGCGCCTCACTGTCCGGGGGGCAGTACTGAGGGAGTGCTGCACTGTCGGAGGGGCAGTACTGAGGGAGCGCTGCACTGTCGGAGGGGCAGTACTGAGGGAGCGCTGCACTGTCGGAGGGGCAGTACTGAGGGAGTGCTGCACTGTCGGAGGGGCAGTACTGAGGGAGAGCTGCACTGTCGGAGGGGCAGTACTGAGGGAGAGCTGCACTGTCGGGGGGCAGTACTGAAGGAGCGCCGCTCTGTCGGAGGGGCAGTACTGAGGGAGTGCTGCACTGTCGGAGGGGCAGTACTGAGGGAACGCCGCACTGTCGGAGGGGCAGTACTGAGGGAGCGTTGCACTGTCGGAGGGGCAGTGCTGAGGGAGCGCCGCACTGTCGGAGGGCAGTACTGAGCGAACGCTGCACTGTCGGAGGGGCACTGCTGAGGGAGCGCTGCACTGTCGGAGGGGCAGTACTGAGGGAGCGTTGCACTGTCGGAGGGGCAGTGCTGAGGGAGCGCCGCACTGTCGGAGGGGCAGTGCTGAGGGAGCGCTGCACTGTCGGAGGGGCAGTGCTGAGGGAGCGCTGCACTGTCGGAGGGGCAGTACTGAGGGAGCGCTGCACTGTCGGAGGGGCAGTACTGAGGGAGCGCAGCACTGTCGGATGGGCAGTACTGAGGGAGCGCCGCACTGTCGGAGGGGCAGTACTGAGGGAGTGCTGCACTGTCGGAGGGGCAGTACTGAGGGAGAGCTGCACTGTCGGAGGGGCAGTACTGAGGGAGAGCTGCACTGTCGGGGGGCAGTACTGAAGGAGCGCCGCACTGTCGGAGGGGCAGTACTGAGGGAGTGCTGCACTGTCGGAGGGCCAGTACTGAGGGAACGCCGCACTGTCGGAGGGGCAGTACTGAGGGAGCGCTGCACTGTCGGAGGGGCAGTGCTGAGGGACGCCGCACTGTCGGAGGGCTGTACTGAGCGAGCGCTGCACTGTCGGAGGGGCAGTGCTGAGGGAGCGCTGCACTGTCGGAGGGGCAGTACTGAGGGAGCGTTGCACTGTCGGAGGGGCAGTGCTGAGGGAGCACCGCACTGTCGGAGGGGCAGTACTGAGGGAGCGCTGCACTGTCGGAGGGGCAGTGCTGAGGGAGTGCTGCACTGTCGGAGGGACAGTACTGAGGGAGCGCCGCACTGTCCGGGGGGCAGTACTGAGGGAGAGCTGCACTGTCGGAGGGGCAGTACTGAGGGAGTGCTGCACTGTCGGAGGGACAGTACTTAGGGAGTGCTGCACTGTCAGAGGGGCAGTACTGAGGGAGTGCTGCACTGTCGGAGGGGCAGTACTGAGGGAGCGCCGCACTGTCCGGGGGGCAGTACTGAGGGAGCGCCGCACTGTCGGAGGGACAGTACTGAGGGAGTGCTGCAGTGTCTGAGGGGCAGTACTGAGGGAGCGCGGCACTGTCGGAGGGTCAGTACTGAGGGAGCACAGCACTGTCGGAGGGGCAGTACTGAGGGAGTGCCGCACTGTCGGAGGGGCAGTACTGAGGGAGTGCCGCACTGTCGGAGGGGCAGTACTGAGGGAGTGCCGCACTGTCGGAGGGGCAGTACTGAGGGAGTGCTGCACTGTCGGAGGGTCAGTACTGAGGGTGCGCTGCACTGTCGGAGGGGCAGTACTGAGGGAGTGCCGCACTGTCGGAGGGGCAGTACTGAGGGAGTGCCGCACTGTCGGGAGGGCAGTACTGAGGGAGCGCTGCACTGTCGGAGGGGCAGTACTGAGGGAGTGCTGCACTGTCGGAGGGGCTGTACTGACGGAGCGCTGCACTGTCGGAGGGGCAGTACTGAGGGAGTGCCGCACTGTCGGAGGGGCAGTACTGAGGGAGTGCCGCACTGTCAGAGGGGCAGTACTGAGGGAGTGCTGCACTGTCGGAGGGGCAGTACTGAGGGTGCGCTGCACTGTCGGAGGGGCAGTACTGAGGGAGTGCCGCACTGTCAGAGGGGCAGTACTGAGGGAGTGCCGCACTGTCGGGAGGGCAGTACTGAGGGAGCGCTGCACTGTCGGAGGGGCAGTACTGAGGGAGTGCTGCACTGTCGGAGGGGCAGTACTGAGGGAGCGCTGCACTGTCGGAGGGGCAGTACAGAGGGAGCGCTGCACTGTTGGAGGGGCAGTACTGAGGGTGCGCTGCACTGTCGGAGGGGCAGTACTGAGGGAGTGCCGCACTGTCGGAGGGGCAGTACTGAGGGAGTGCCGCACTGTCGGGAGGTCAGCAGTGAGGACAGGAGCTGATGACTGCTGGACAGACCACCGCCTAATCCGCTCTGTCATCTCCATCAATGTAGGCCCAAAACAGCGGCGGCAACAGAAACAATGCTGCAGGAAAATTAACGCTGGAGCACTCAAAGACCCTGCTAAGAAGGCCCTATTCACCCTGCGCCTCACAAACAATCTGACGACTCCCAGTGATGCAGAGACACAGAGTGCCCACAGCGCCTGGTCTGCACTCAAGGCCTCCATAATCAGCACCTGTGAAGAGACGCTCGGTCACTCGACCAGAAAACACCAAGACTGGTTCGACGAGAACGACCAGGAGATCCAGGAGCTAAAAAGCTGCAAGCGCAAGACATTCCTGATCTGGAAACAGCAACACAATTCGAGAGCAAGAAAGCAGCTCTACAGACGCCTGAAGGCCGAGGTCCAACAAAAAACTCACAACCTAAAGAACAGATGGTGGGTGGAGAAAGCGCAGGAGATCCAGCAGCTAGCCGACAACCACGACGTGCGTGGATTCTTTAGCGCAGTCAAGACCACCTACGGCCCAAGCACCCAAGGTCCTACCCCACTGAGGGCCAAGAACGGAGAGGTGATCATCAAGGAAAGAGAGGCAGTCAGTGCCCGCTGGAAGGAGCACTTCGAAGATCTCCTTAACCGCGACTCTGTCTTCGACGCGAGTGTCCTCAACTCCATCCCGCAGCATGCTACCCGCCACCACCTCAGCACAACCCCAGCCCGGCATGTGGTTGAAAAGGCCATCCGACAACTGAAGAACAACATGGCCTCAGGAGCAGATGGAATCCCTGCCGAGGCACGAAAGCATGGCGGAGAAGCACTACTGGCGCAAATTCACGAACTCATTTCTCTTATATGGAAGGAGGAGAGCATGCCAGGGGATCTCAGAGATGCCGTAATTGTGACCATCTTCAAGAAAAGTGACAAGTCCGATTGCGGTAATTACAGAGGAGTTTCCCTGCTGTCTGCCACAGGGAAAGTCATCGCAAGAATCCTCCTCAATTGCCTTCTCCCAGTGGCCGAAGAGCTCCTCCCAGAGTCGCAATGTGGATTCCGCCCACTAAGGGGCACAATGGACATGATCTTCACCGCACGTCAATTACAAGAGAAATGCAGGGAACAGCACCAACCGCTGTTCATGGCCGCCTTTGATCTCACAAAGGCCTTCGACACTGTCAACCGTGAGGGATTATGGAGTGTCCTCCTCAAATTCAGCTGCCCTCAAAAGTTTGTCACCATCCTCTGCCTGCTTCACGACGACATGCAAGCCGTGATCCTGACCAACGGTTCCACCACAGACCCAATTCACGTACGAACCGGGGTCAAGCAAGGCTGTGTCATCGCACCAACACTCTTCTCGATCTTCCTTGCTGCAATGCTCCATCTCACCCTTAGTAAGCTGTCCGCTGGAGTGGAGCTAATTTACAGAACAAACGGGAAACTGCTCAACCTCCGTCGCCTCCAGTCCAGATCCAAGGTCGTCCCATCCTCTGTCGTCGAATTACAGTATGCAGACGACGCTTGCGTCTGCACTCACTCGGAGGTCGAACTCCAAACCATCGTCAACACCTTCACCGAAGCGTACGAGAGCATGGGCCTTACACTAAACATCCGTAAGACAAAGGTCCTCTACCAACCTGCCCCCACCACACAGTACTGCCCCCCGATTATCAAAAGCCACGACAAGGCCTTGGACAACGTGGACCACTTTCCATACCTCGGGAGCCCACTGTCAACAAGGGCAGACGTCGACGACGAAGTCCAACACCGCCTTCAGTGTGCCAGTGCAGCCTTCGGTCGCCTGAGGAAGAGAGTGTTTGAAGACCAGGACCTCAAACCCGGCACTAAGCTCATGGTCTACAGAGCAGTAGTGATACCCGCCCTGCTGTATGCCTCAGAGACATGGACCATGCACAGCAGGCACCTCAAAGCAGTGGAGAGGTACCACCAACACTTCCTCCGCAATATCCTGCAAATCCATTGGCAGGATAGGCGCACCAACGTCAGTGTTCTTGCTCAGGCCAACATCCCCAGCATCGAAGCTTTGACCACGCTCGATCAGCTCCGATGGACAGGTCACATTGTCCGCATGCCCGATACGAGACTCCCAAAACAAGCGCTCTACTCGGAGCTCCGGCACGGCAAGAGAGCCCCAGGTGGGCAGAGGAAACACTTCAAGGACACCCTCAAAGCCTCCTTGAAAAAGTGTAACATCCCCACCGACACCTGGGAATCCCTGGCCCAAGACCGCACAAAGTGGAGGAGAAGCTTCCGGGAAGGCGCCGAACACCTCGAGTCTCTTCGCCGGGAGCAAGCGGAAGCCAAGCGCAGGCAACGCAAGGAGCGCACGTCAACCCAAGCACCCCACCCACCCCCGCCCCTTCAACCACCGTCTGCCCCACCTGTGACAGAGACTGTAGGTCCCGCATTGGACTCATCAGTCACCTGCGAACTCATTTTTAATGTGGAAGCAAGTCATCCTCGGTTCCGAGGGACCGCCTAAGAGAGAGAGTGAGGGAGTGCTGCACTGTTGGAGGTGCCGTCTTTGGGATGAGACGTTAAACCGAGGCCCCGTCTGCTCTCTCAGGTGAACGTAAAGGGCTTGAGCCCCCGACCCTCTGACTCAGAGTCGAGAGTGCTACCCACTGTGCCATGGCTGACAGGGTTGACAATGTTATTTGTGGAACCTTACTGTGTGCAAATTGGCTGCTCCGCTAAACCTCCTTAAAATGGATGGCAGGAGAATACCGTGTGAATGCTTTAAGGGCTTGTCCCCTATTATCGGGAGCAGTAGTTTGCGAACGATAAACAACTCCCAATTGACATCTTTTACTGAACTAGGCTTGGGGTGTAATCGGCCACCCGTTTTAAAATAGAAAAGAAAGACAGACTTGCATTTATATAGCGCCTTTCACGACATCAGGACGTCCCAAATATGAGGTGACATATGAGGAGAGATTGGGTCGATTGGGCTTATACTCGCTGGAGTATAGAAGAATGAGAGGGGATCTCATCGAAACGTATAAAATTCTGACAGGTCTGGACAAACTAGATGCAGGAAGAATGTTCCCGATGGTCGGAGAGTCCAGAACCAGGGGTCATAATCTAAGGATAAGGGGTAAGCCATTTAGGACAGAAATGAGGAAGAATTTCTTCACCCAGAGAGTGGTGAACCTGTGGAATTCTCTGCCACAGAAGGCAGTTGAGGCCAAGTCATTAAATATATTCAAGAATGAATTAGATATATTTCTTAAGGCTAAAGGTATCAAGGGATATGGGGAGAAGGCAGGTACAGGGTACTGAGTTTGGATGATCAGCCATGATCTCATCGAATGGCGGAGCAAGCTCTGAGGGGCCGAATGGCCTACTCCTGCTCCTATCTTCTATGTTTCTATGTTAAAGCTCTTCACAGCCAATGAAGTACTTTTGAAGTGAACACAAAAACGGGCAGCTGATCAGTTTCGCTCTGGGTGGGGTAAGCTAAAATTAACCCCCCGCCCAATCTTCCCTCTAATTCGTTTTTGGGCCCACGTGGCCCCTTTAACGGGCTGCACGGGCCATTCAAAATTCTGCGCATGTGCAGTTTTTCTATTTCGGATGTAGACGTTAAACCGAGGCCCCGTCTGCCCTCTCAGGTGGATGTAAAAGATCCCACGGCACTATTTCGAAGAAGAGCGGGGGAGTTGTCCCCAGTGTTCTGGCCAATATTTATCCCTCAATCAACATCACTAAAACAGAATGGGCCGTATTTTCCGATCAGAGGTTTCCTGCGTGCGGAGGCCTCCGATCGGGAAAAAATCTAGGCTCTTAACTGAGGGCCCCCGAGGTGCGTATAGTTCCGCTCCTGGGCCTCTCCAAACTCCAAGTGCGCAGGGCCCACGTATCCCAGGGGCGCAGGCGGTTCGCAGCGTCCCTGGGATCACGTGGGCCATGGGGAGCCAATCAGAGAAGGGAATCTCCCTTCATACACTTGACAGATAGACCTGTCAAATATATGAATGGAGATCACCCCAAAAACACTGTAAAACATTAAATACATTTTTTAAAAAATCACCCTTTTAAAATTAGTTAAAATTACATTAAATTAAATATTTTAAACAAAAATTTTATTTTTTGATAAAAATAATTAAAGTTTTTTACGGGGCTAAAAATAAACTTACCCTTTTTTAAAGTATTTTTAAATTGTAAATGAGTGAAAAAACATTTATTTTAACTTTTTTCAACTCTTACCCTGGTAAAAGCAGGCCTGACGCTTGCTTTTACCAGGCGTAAGAATTCTCAGGGTTTTCTGCGGGCGGAGGTTCTGCAGAAAGCGGAACTGTCCGCCCGCAGAGGCCCTTCTCCCGGGCAGGCGGAGGATCTGTCCAGAGCATTCTTGACAGATCGGAAATGCCGGTTTCCAGCGCGTGCGCTGTGCATGCCTGAAACCGGCATTTCCGATGTCCCTACGAGTGGGTACACAGCGCGTACCCACCCGTAGGGATCGGAAAATCCGGCCCATTATCTGGTCATTATCGTGTTACCGTTTGTGGGAGCTTGCTGTGCGCAAATTGGCTGCCGCGTTTCCTACATTACAACAGTGACTGCACTTCAAAAAAGTACTTCATTGGCTGTAAAGCGCTTTGAGACGTCCGGTGGTCGTGAAAGACGCTGTAGAAATGCAAGTATTTCTTTGCTTTATCATTCCCAAGGCAGTTGGAACATCTCCATCAACGGTTACTCTTCCCGCACGCGCCCCCCCCTCCACTTTCCTTTTCTTTCTTTTTAAACGCCGGCTGACGGGCTGCGTGGGACCTCGAGCGCTGCGTTGCTGCGCCGCTTAAAGGGAACATTGCCCGTGTCTCCCCCCGCCCACCACCCTCCCCCCGACCCACCTGCACCCCTTTAGTTTACCCATCAAATTCAATTCACAAAATAAAAGCAACGTACTGTGGCTGCAGGAAATCAGTGGTTTGCAGCTGCTCGTACCTCATTAGCAAACTGGAGCAGAGCAAACACTGCCTCCAGGAGGAAATATCACCGCAACGCAAGGCCACCGTCTGAAATGCCCACATTTTAGCTCCTCAGGAGCCGCTGGCAAGGCCAAAGCCGGCGGTCTCGCAGCTTATGCCTTCGTGGGTTGCTAAGATACCTGCAGCCAAAGAAAGACGTGTATTTCTACAGCGCCTTTCACCACCTCAGGACGTCCCAAAGCGCTTCACAGCCCATGATGTATTTTTGAAGTGTAGTCACTGCTGTGATGTGGGAAACGCGGCAGCCAATTAGCGCACAGCAAGCTCCCACAAACAGCAATGTGATCATGACCAGATAATCTGTATTTTTTAGTGATGTTGGTTGAGGGATAAATATTGTCCAGGAGGGTGTGAGGAGCTCTTTCAAAGAGTCGGCACAGGCACGATGGGCCGAATGGCCTCCTTCCATGCTGTATATTTCTATGATTGATTCTATGGTCAGGATATTAACAGGGGTGGGCTACGTAGGCAGGGGGGAGGGGGGAGTTTCGGACAGGAAGCCCGTAAGTCCGGGTTTCCCCGCATCCAGTGGAGTTTTAACACCACAGCGTACGTCTTTTGTCCTTGACAGGTTCCCCGCCCGTGAGTCAGCCTGATTGTCAGGCTTGGCTTCCAGTCGGGTGGGGAGGGCTCCAGAGCAGGCCGCAGGAGCTGGTACCGGGTATGGGGGTGTGGGGTCCAATCCACGACCCCAGGGGTTCCTGATTCTGGGGAGGGGCCCGATCCTCGAACCAGGGGGTCTTTGTATGGGGGTGCGGAGTCTGATGAGTGGGAGCTTGGGGGACCGGGGGGGGGAACACTCCTGCTCCTCCTGGACCACAAGCAGTGCTGGAAAGGTACTCACCTGCTCCCCTCAGCTGTCCTCGCCTCCCCTCAGCCTGGGAAACCTGGCCACACAGGGTTAAACCTGCAAATCAGGTTAAATCAGAGGCCGCCAGCCTCATTAAAATATTTAAATTTACCAACCCGCCTCCTGGGAGCAGGTTGGCTGCCCGCCCCCTGTCCCGCCTCCACAAAACCATGAAGATGGCGGGTTGGAGGCGGGTTGGGGTCGGGATGATGTTTTCAAAATTTTAACGTCTGTCCCAACCCCAACCCACCCGTTTATTGAATGTTTAGTCCAGCCCAACGGATTGCTTGTCCAGTAACATAGCCACTAAACCAACGTACTCTCTGGTTATAAATATGTGACAATATTTACAGGGGGTCCCCGGGAGTGTGTCAGTATTTACAGGGGGTCCCCGGGAGTGTGTCAGTATTTACAGGGGGTCCGGGGAGTGTGTCAGTATTTACAGGGGGTCCCGGGGAGTGTGTCAGTATTTACAGGGGGTCCCCGGGAGTGTGTCAGTATTTACAGGGGGTTCCCAGGAGTGTGCCAGTATTTACAGGGGGTTCCCAGGAGTGTGTCAGTATTTACAGGGGGTCCCCGGGAGTGTGTCAGTCTTTACAGGGGGTTCCCAGGAGTGTGTCAGTATTTACAGGGGGTCCCCGGGAGTGTGTCTGTCTTTACAGGGGGTTCCCAGGAGTGTGTCAGTATTTACAGGGGGTCCCCGGGAGAGTGTCAGTATTTACAGGGGGTCCCCGGGAGTGTGTCAATATTTGCAGGGGATCCCCGGGAGTGTTCCAATGTTTGCAGGGGGTCCCCGGGAGTGTGTCAGTATTTACAGGGGGTCCCGGGGAGTGTGTCAGTCTTTACAGGGGGTTCCCAGGAGTGTGTCAGTATTTACAGGGGGTCCCCGGGAGTGTGTCAGTATTTACAGGGGGGTCCCCGGAAGTGTGTCCGTATTTACAGGGGGGTCCCCGGGAGTGTGTCAGTATTTACAGGGGGTTCCCGGGCGTGTGTCAGTATTTACAGGGGTTTCCCGGGAGTGTGTTAGTATTTACAGGGGGTCCCCGGGAGTGTGTCAGTATTTACAGGGGTCCCCGGGAGTGTGTCAGTATTTACAGGGGATCCCCGGGAGTGTGTCAGTATTTACAGGGGGTCCCCGGGAGTGTGTCTGTATTTACAGGGGGTCCCCGGGAGTGTGTCAGTATTTACAGGGGGTTCCCGGGCGTGTGTCAGTATTTACAGGGGTTTCCCGGGAGTGTGTTAGTATTTACAGGGGGTCCCCGGGAGTGTGTCAGTATTTACAGGGGTCCCCGGGAGTGTGTCAGTATTTACAGGGGATCCCCGGGAGTGTGTCAGTATTTACAGGGGATCCCCGGGAGTGTGTCAGTATTTACAGGGGATCCCCGGAATGTGTCAGTATTTGCAGGGGGTCCCCAGGAATGTGTCAATATTTGCAGGGGATCCCCGGGAGTGTGTCAATATTTGCAGGGGGTCCCCGGGAGTGTGTCAATATTTGCAGGGGATCCCTGGGAGTGTGTCGGTATTTACAGGGGGTCCCCGGGAGTGTGTCAGTATTTACAGGGGGTTCCCGGGAGTGTGTCAGTATTTACAGGGGGTCCCCGGGAGTGTGTCAGTATTTACAGGGGGTCCCCGGGAGTGTGTCAGTATTTACAGGGGGTCCCTGGGAATGTGTCAGTATTTACAGGGGTTCCCCGGGAGTGTGTCAGTATTTACAGGGGGTTCCCGGGAGTGTGTCAGTATTTACAGGGGGTTCCCGGGAGTGTGTCAGTATTTACAGGGGGTCCCCGGGAGTGTGTCAGTATTTACAGGGTGTCCCAGGGAGTGTGTCAGTATTTACAGGGGGTCCCCGGGAGTGTGTCAGTATTTACAGGGGGTCCCCGGGAGTGTGTCAGTATTTACAGGAGGTCCCCGGGAATGTGTCAGTATTTGCAGGGGGTCCCCGGGAGTGTGTCAGTATTTACAGGGAGTCCCCCGGAGTGTGTCAGTATTTACAGGGGTTCCCCGGGAGTGTGTCAGTATTTACAGGGGGTCCCCGGGAGTGTGTCAGTATTTGCAGGGGGTCCCCGGGAGTGTGTCAGTATTTGCAGGAGGTCCCCGGGAGTGTGTCAGTATTTACAGGGGGTCCCCGGGAGTGTGTCAGTATTTACAGGGGGTCCCCGGGAGTGTGTCAGTATTTACAGGGGGTCCCCGGGAGTGTGTCAGTATTTACAGGGGGTCCCCGGGAGTGTGTCAGTTATTACTGGGGATCCCCGGGAGTGTGTCAGTATTTACAGGGGATCCCCGGGGAATGTGTCAGTATTTGCAGGGGGTCCCCAGGAATGTGTCAATATTTGCAGGGGATCCCTGGGAGTGTGTCCATATTTGCAGGGGGTCCCCAGGAGTGTGTCAATATTTGCAGGGGATCCCTGGGAGGGTGTCCATATTTGCAGGGGGTCCCCAGGAGTGTGTCAATATTTGCAGGGGATCCCCGGGAGTGTTCCAATGTTTGCAGGGGATCCCCGGGAGTGTGTCACTATTTTCAGGGGTCCCCAAATAGAACACAACCGCCACAGTTGAATGTGCAGCGAGGGAAGTGCCATTGTTATCCAGTAGAGGGCGGTTGCTCATTAGTTTTGACAGAACGGGCAATCCAGAGTTGACGCCAGGCTCGAATAACTCGATATAAAGGCTGCAGTGTCTTATTACGCTGCTGGTTCACACGTGCACTCCACACTTTGCATAAAGTCTCTCCCTACTCCCGATGCAATTGTCATTCTGTGTTTAATTTACTTTTGAAAATATTTAACTATATGAATTGTAAGGGGTGACCTGCGGCTCTGTGCTTAGCCTGGGTGCTAGTGCGGGGTTAGGCCTTGTTGCCTGTTCTGGTCTCCAGCCAGCCTGATAACACTAGACACCTGTGAGTGGTTCGACCCACTCGCCCTTACGGTTCTGACACTGGACTTAGGTGCGAGAGCAATAATGCAGAGAAAGACTCAGGTAGACCCGGTTGAATAGTGCGAAATGGAAAATCTTTATTGCATATTATTCAAGATTACGAGATACATGTCATAAGTACAGATTAATGACAGTACAATCTTACACACAGTTATGAAACTAATTTTAGGGAAACGAGGAGCGCACGACACATCGTAAAAGGGGACACACATTATAATTATCCTTAAAACTTAAACCCTCCCCTATCAATACCTGTCCTAATCTAGATTTGTAGGATCGAGACTCATGCTCACCACTCGTGATAACTCGGAGAATTCCGAAACTCTGCTCGGATGTTTTACCGCAGCACCTGACTATCCACGTGTTGATCAGGGGTCTCTGTACCCCACTTGTTTACTCGTTTCTGCTCCGGCTAGCAGGCTGGACCGTCTGCTGTCATGAAGATCTGTGTTGCCCTCGGAGTTCGGACACCACTCGAAAAAGAGTCTTCCTGTGCCCTACACCAGTTGCCTGTAGAACTCAAAGAAGGGTCTTCCTAGGCCAGTTGTGGAGTAGCCGATAAAATTCAAAGAAGTGTTTATTCGACTTACAGGCACGGTCGGGGCTTACTGACCGTGGCGATGCGTATTGTCGTCTTCTTCTCTTCTCATCTCATCTCATCTCATCTCCTCTCGGGCCTTCGGTTCCAACACCGTTTACGGACTTCTCGGGATGGTGCGCCCGCTTCCAGGCCTCACAGCCCAGTTCTCCACAGATCTTCGCGGCAAGCCACGAGGTTGATCCTAGCGGATCAGAGTCCAGAGCCGTCAGGCAAGAGAATAAAAGTTCAGCAGCCTTCCAGCGAGTCAAAGCAGCAAGAGAGAGATGGACGGTTGTACCTTACAGTTATAGTGCTGTAATTCCTCTTTTCCCGCCCAATCTCAATGTCTATCTTTTGTCAGGGTTTTGGCGCTCAAACTTCTTGTATGGGGTGATCTCAGTCTTTAATGGGTTTCGGTGACACTTGTAACTGTCTGAGTACCCGTTAATATTTCTCCCATTGTGGAACCGGCTAGTAGTCTCCCTGGAGGGGTTTTGGGGCTTCCAAATGCTTGCTGTAAGTACCCGCAAACGGCTCTCTCATCGTAGAGCCGTGGGGATTTTGCATATTAATGTCTTTGGATGGGTCCTTGATCGCTCAGTACAATAGCCCTTGTTTGCACCTGGGAGACCGATTCCAGTATTTATGTTTAAAATGCAAACCCATCATGTCTTGTCAATTATCTCAAATGTGCTGAGTCTTGTACGATCTTGCACAAATGTTTATTGGAACGCCATCTTGTCTGCCCACTGAAAGTCTAGAACTTTCTGCCACGAGGCATGGCGGCCATTTTACAGGCTGTTTGTGTCCGTTTTGAAACCTGACAGCATTCTGCTGAAATAAAGCTGTTTGTACGAAACTTTATGTCTCCTTCTTATTTTATAAAATCGCGATAATTTTGCGAATTCTACAGAATGGAGCTTTTAAACCTTGAACTGTAAAAACCTGTATATAAGTGATGCCAATAAATCATTCTCCTAGAATATAGAGGATTTTAAAAATTCCCATAGTATGACCCGTACACAAGACTTTGCAACTACGCCTCAGATTTAAAATCCTCATCCTTCTGTTCAAATCCTTCCATGGCCTCGCCCCCTCCCTATCTCTGTAACCTCCTCCAGCCCTACAACCCTCCCAGATCTCTGCGTTCCTCCAGCTCTGCCCTCTTGAGCATCCCCCACTTCCTTCACCCCACCATTGGCGGCCGTGCCTTCAGCTGCCTGGGCCCTAAGCTCTGGAATTCCCTCCCTAAACCTCTCCACCTCCCTCTCCTCCTTTAATACCCTCCTTAAAACCCACCTCTTTGAGCAAGCATTTGGTCATCTGTCCTAATATCTCCTTATGTCGCTCGGAGTCCAATTCTGCCTGATTTATGCTTCTGTGAAGCGTCTTGGGACATTTTACTACATTAAAGACACTATATAAATGACTGTTCCTGCCAGGATGACACTCTCAACTCAAACTCTTTTACCTCTTTACAACTTATCATCCAGGTTTCATTTTTTCTTCTCGCCTATGTCATAGGAACAGGAGGAGGCCGTTCAGCCACTCGCGCCTGTTCCACCATTCAATGAGATCATGGTGAATATGTGACCGAACTCCATATACGCAAGTTGTTTTTTATTTTATTTTCTCTCAAGGCACCACCTTTGAATGACGTACAACACAGTAATCAATCCTCTATTGAAAGCCTGTTCTTGTATATTTGTTGTCCATTGCAAAATTGAGTCATCACAGAATCATAGAAATTTACGGCACAGAAGGAGGCCATTCGGCCCATCGTGTCTGTGCCAGTTGAAAAAGAGCTCTCCAGCCTAATCCCACTGTCCAGCTCTTGGTCCGTAGCCCTGTGGGTTATGGCACTTCAAGCGCATATCCAAGTACATTTTAAATGTGATGAGGGTTTCTGCCTCTACCACCCTTTCAGGCAGTGAGTTCCAGACCCCCACCACCCTCTGGGTGAAAAAAGTTCCCCTGAACTCCCCTCTAAACCTCCAACCAATTACTTTAAATCTATGCCCCCTGGTTATTGACCTCTCTGCTAAGGGAAATAGGTCCTTCCTATCCACTCTATCTGGGCCCCTCATAATTTTATACACCTCAATCAAGTCTCCCCTCAGCCTCCTCTTTTCCAAAGAAAACAACCCCAGCCTATCCAATCTTTCCTCATAACTAAAATTCTCCAGTGCTGGCGACATCCGCGTGAATCTCCTCTGCACCCTCTCTAGTGCAATCACATCGCTCCTGTGACGTGGTGACCAGAACTGTCGGCAGTGCTCATACAGTCATACTGCTCGGGAAGGCCCCAGGATCAATCCCCGGCCTGCTTTGAATGAGCTGATGTAATAAGCACCGCTATGGTTGGCTCTGGGCGAGGGATTGGGGAAAATACAGCCAGGGTTCCCGGCTCCTGAGCACTATCCGGAGATCCGGACTGGGAAGCACTTGGATGTGGCTCTGGGATGAGGATAAGACTGGACTCCGCTACACATGAACTCAGTTAAAACAGCCCGATAACATTTTTTTATTCGTTCATTCTCGGGATGTGGGCGTCGCTGGCAAGGCCGGCATTTATTGCCCATCCCTAGTTGCCTTTGAGAAGGTGGTGGTGAGCCGCCTTCTTGAACCGCTGCAGTCCGTGTGGTGAAGGTGCTCCCACAGTGCTGTTAGGGAGGGAGTTCCAGGATTTTGACCCAGCGACGATGAAGGATCGGCCGATATATTTCCAAGTCAGGATGGTGTGTAACTTGGAGGGGAACTTGGGGGTGGTGGTGTTCCCATGCGCCTGCTGCCCTTGTCCCTCTAGGTGGAAGAGGTGGCGGGTTTGGGAGGTGCTGCCGAAGAAGCCTCGGGAAGTTGCTGCAGTGCATCTTGTAGATGGTACACACTGCAGCCACGGTGCGCCGGTGGTGGAGGGAGTGAATGTTTAAGGTGGTGGATGGGGTGCCAATCAAGCGGGCTGCTTTGTATTAGATGGTTTTCTGTCCGGATGGACTCTCTTAACTAGGCAACCAGGTGTGACCACTTGGCCCAGGTATCAGAGGATGGACAATGGAACGAAACCCCAGTGAGGTTCCACTGCCTTCAAGAGTGAAGGAGAGGAAACCTGGGAGGAGGAAGAAAAAATACCTGGTTTGGTTGTCCACATATAGGTTTAAACCATTTGTGTCACTGTCACTGAATGGGTCGATCTAATCCCAACAATCTGCATGGTTCCAGGTATCTCACAAAATCTGTTCCTCTCCCTTCCAGTGCAGGCCTGAATTACTGTACTAATTCATTATGATAAGGAGTACGTGAGGGCACACATGTACTTATTTGTACAACTGTGGAATGTCAATCAATAGCAGCTGTAGAGAGACTGAAAATAAACTGCTTCATTGAGTCAGGTCAATATCTTTCTATCAGACCCAGCTGGGAAGGAGTGCAGATGCAGTGTTGGAGCCCTGGATATAAACCGGGGAAGGGTGAAGGAGACCAGATAGTATGGAATCATGGTGGTAAGTCTGCATTAACCCTGTCTTCTCTCTCACACTAACATGATGGGCGTAATTTTAAAGAAAGACTTGCATTTATATAAGTATCTTTCACAACCTCATGACATCCCAAAGCCAATGATGTATTTTTGAAGTGTAGTCACTGTTGTAATGTAGGAAACGCGGCAGCCAATTTGCACTTTACAGCAAGATCACTCGTCCTGGAACCGTGGAACTCTCTCCACCTTTTTTATTGATGTTGGTTGAGGGATAAATATTGGCCAGGACACCGGGGAGAACTCCCCCTGCTCTTCTTCGAATAGTGCCGCAGTATCTTTTATGTCCACCTGAGAGAGCAGATGGGCCTCGGTGTAACATCTCATCTGAAAGACGGCACCTCCGACTGTGCGGCACTCCCTCAGTACTGCGCCGGGAGCGTCAGCCTAGATTATGTGCTCTAGTCTCTGGAGTGGGACTTGAACCCACAACCTTCTGACTCAGAGGTGAGTGCGCTGCCAACTGAGACATGGCTAACCCTAATCACAGGGGGAAAAAAAAAATCAGATGACGGTGAATCGACGGCCCATTTCACACCTCGCCCGACTTCCGTTTCCGTCGACTTCAATGGAAAGATAATTGGACAAGGTGTGAATTTATTCTTAACAGCAACAGAATCACGAATGCGCCTCCCGACCCTTGACCCTCAGGCCTGCTGTCGGCCTCTCAGTGGCCTCCACGCCTCTCCGGATCGCCTCCGCTCCTGGGCCTGACCTCTGGCTGGGCTCCACAGAGGAGCTGCCCGAATCTCCACCGGATTCTCTGCCCTTCCTGCCCTCTCCTGGAGACTGCGCCCGCTCAGCGCCGGCTGCTCCCCCAGAATAATTAGACTAGGCCCGATCGTGAGAGTGGTTCGGGACTCCCGCCGGAGGCAATGGCCGGACGCAGCGCACGTGCGTCCATCGCTACAGTTCAGAGGGACCTGGGGGTCCTTGTGCATGAAACACAAAAAGTTAGCATGCAGGTACAGCAAGTAATCAAAAAGGCAAATGGAATGTTAGCCTTTATTTCAAGGGGGTTGGAGTATAAAAGCAGGGAAGTCCTGCTACAACTGTACAGGGTATTGGTGAAACCACACCTTGAGTACTGCGTACAGTTTTGGTCTCCTTATTTAAGGAAGGATATACTTGCATTGGAGGCAGTTCAGAGACGATTCACTAGGTTGATTCCTGAGATGAAGGGGTTGTCTTATGAGGAAAGGTTGAGCAGGCTGGGCCTATACTCATTGGAAATTAGAAGAATGAGAGGTGATCTTATTGAAACATATAAGATACTGAGGGGGCTCGACAAGGTAGATGCAGAGAGGATGTTTCCCCTCGTGGGGAAATCTAGAACTCGGGGGCATAGTTTCAGAATAAAAGGTCACCCTTTTAGAACTGAGATGAGGAGGAATTTCTTCTCTCAGAGGGTCGTAAATCTGTGGAATTCTCTGCCCCAGAGAGCCGTGGAGGCTGGGTCATTAAATACATTTAAAGTGGAGATAGACAGATTTTTGCAAGATAAGGGAATGAAGGGTTATGAGGAGCGGGTGGGGAAATGGCTTTGAGCCCAAGATCAGCCATGATCTTATTGAATGGCAGAGCAGGCTGGAGGGGCCAAGTGGCATATTCCTGCTCCTATTTCTTATGTTCTTATGTTGGCCCGCCCCCTGCCACCACCTCCTGTCTAGCTGAGAATCGGCCAGTATGTGGGCGTAAAAAACGGAACAAGATTCACCAGAAAATGACCAAACAGAACATAAATCATAAAACTAAGAAACAGCACAAAAACTAATCTGTTAAAAGGAGTTGATAGGGTAGAGAGAGAGAAACTATTTCCTTTGGTGGGGGGGAGTCCAGAACAAGGGGGCAGAACCTTAAAGTTGGAGCCAGGCCGTTCAGGAGAGAAATCAGGAAGCACTTCTTCACACAAAGGGTGGTGGCAATCTGGAACTCTCCCCCCCCAAAAGGCTGTGGATGCTGGGGGTCAATTGGAGCTTTCAAGACTGAGATCGGTAGGGTTTTGTTGAGTAAGAGTATCGAGGGATATGGAGCAAAGGCGGGTAAATAGAGTTAGAAACATAGAAACTAGGAGCAGGAGTAGGCCATTCGGCCCGTCGAGCCTGCTCCACCATTCAATACGATCATGGCTGATCATCCAAATCCAGTACCCTGTCCCTGCTTTCTCACACAGAATCCCCATCGAGCCTGCACCGACACATATCCCACCCTATCCCCGTAACCCCACGTATTTAATTCCCCCTAACATATCCCATCCTATCCCTGTAACCTGTTGAGGTTGCAGATCAGCCAGGATCTAATTGAATAGCGAAACAGGCTCGAGGGGCTGAATGGCCTCCTCCTGTGCCTATGCTGTGAAAGATAGCAAGGAGGTTTTTTTTGCAGGTTGCGTGAGTATTTTGCGAAGAGTAATGATGGACCAGCAACGTCCACGACATCATCCAAAACCGTGCTACGACCAGATCTGCAGGCAGAACAGTTTGTTACAACCTTCTCCTTCCCCACTGCACCAGAACTCAATGGAAAGGTAAATGGGGAGAGGTGTTTAACGGCCGCTATCGACTGTTTTACTCAATCGGCCAAGGTCAAAATCACCCCTCCCCCCCCCAGGAGAGTTTGAAAGAACTAAATTAAAAGTGCATTGTAAAAATCGTCAGCCTTTACAAAACTGTGGGATCATTGAGTGGAAATAGTTTGCCTCTGTTGTGCTTTGAGGTGAAGCGAAGTTACAGTGTGAGTGATGGTCAACAGATGCCAGTGTCTGAAGGGTGTCTCAGCCTGTCCGTCAATCACCAGCGACAGGATATCACCGTACCGTCATCCCTCCGCCCTTATCCCATCAGGAGCAACGTCTGGGCGTCTCCCCATCCTTTGAAGGGCTCCATATCTTGGCGAGCACTGTGGTTTTTACCGTGTGAATCGTACAGGAATGCAGCTTGAACAGGGAGGCCGGGAAGCAATTAGGTTGTTGCACATTTACAAAGCACTTCCCGCAGTCGCAGACTTCACGCTTGATCAGGTACGAGCGATTGCGCTTCTGTTGGAGAAGGAGTTGAAGCACGGAGGGGGGGGGGGCGGGGCCTGGGGGGTCGATTTTAACTTTTGGCGCAAAATTGGCGGACGGTAGGCCGGGCCTCGTTTGCCCCAGTCCCTGGCCTCGCCCCTCCCCTATCCCTGGAACCTCCTCCAGCCCTACAACCCTGTCCGAGATCTCTGCGCTCCTCTAATTCTGGCCTGTTGCGCATCCCCGATTTCCATCGCTCCACCATTGGCGGCCGTGCCTTCAGCTGCCTGGGCCCTAAATTCCCACCCTAAACAACAATTACTTGTATTTATAGAGCGCCTTTAACGTAGTAAAAGGTCCCAAGGCGGTTCACAGGAGTGTTATAAGACAATAACATTTGACACCGAGCCACATAAGGAGATATTAGGACAGGTGACCAAAAGCTTGGTCAAAGGGGTAGGTTTTAATGAGCATCTTAAAGGAGGAGAGAGAGGTAGCGAGGCGGAGAGGTTTAGGGAGGGAATTCCAGAGCTTAGGGCCAAGGCAGCTGAAGGCACGGCCGCCAATGGTGGAACGATGGAAATAGGGGATGCTCAAGAGCCTAGAATTGGAGGAGCGCAGAGATCTCGGAGGGCTGTTGGGCTGGAGAAACATCTCGTCCCTGTAATGGGGCTTGAACCCCTGATCTTCTGACTCTGAGGCAAGAGTGCTTTTGGCTTCTCTAGCCCCAGCACAATGAGGATTCAGTGAAGTACTTGCTATGGTACTGGCCGAACAGCCTAGAGGTTGGGAGTTCTGGATTGTCTTGGCCAATATTTATCCCTTAACCGGCAGTACAACAGTGACTTTACTTCATTGGCTGTAAAATGCTTTGGGACATCCTGAGGCCCTGAAAGGCGCTATAGAAATGCAAGTCTTTCTTTCTTGCCGTGTAATGTAAGGCCATAGTTTGCTTGTCGTAACAATACTTGCGAAATAAATGTCTCCTTCTGAACCTAAAGGGTTAAGGACTTGTTTCTGTTTAGCTTTTTACATCTGTTATTTTTTATCATTAGACAGCAGGAAAGCATTTCAACATGTACAGTTTGTGATTAAAACATACCAAAGCTCACTGACTACGCTGGAAGCTTAATGACATTCTAGTGGGCTGTTGGGGGCAAAGGTGGTTCTGCGGTGACGTTACACCACACTGGGACCGACAGCAGAGTGGCGCAGCGGAAGCGTGCTGGACCCATAGCCCAGAGGTCAATGGATTGAAACCATTCTGTGCTATTTGCATTGTTATTTTCACCAACAATAAAAACATGTATTGCTACCCACAATCACATCATAATTTTCCCAGGCTGCTTGCCATTTTTGCGGCCTGGAGGAGTCCGTGTTTCATATTTATACGGAGTGTGAGAGGTTGCAGCCCCTCTTTCATTATTTGAAGGGGCTGCTCCTCAATTTCTGGTTGCACTTCAGCCCCACGCTCCTGATCTACGGTCACCCGGTGCGGAGGGGAGCGGGCAGGTCGGAGGACCTCCTCGTAGGACTGCTCCTGGGCCTGGCTAAGAAAGCCATTAATTGGTCCAGGCAGCGGGCGGTCGAGGGGGTCGTTCGGCCCGATTGCCTGCCTCTCTTCCGTGGCCATGTTCGCGCCCGGGTGGCCCTAGAGATGGAGCACGCGGTGTCCGCCGGCACGCTCGAGTTTTTCCGCGACCGGTGGGCGCCGTGGGGGCTGGAGTGCATCGTCACCCCGGGCTACCAAATTTTAATTTAATTTGTTAAGGTTTATTTAAAGTTTTACTGATTTACAGACATTCTATTTGGTATGCATCAAAAGAGTACACCACACTGGGACTTTGAAAGACGGATTTTCCGAAGCCTTGTTTCACTTGTATTCTCATCAACAACAACAACTTGTATTTATATAGCGCCTTTAACACAGTAAAACGTCCCAAGGTGCTTCACAGGAGCGTTATCAATCAAAATTATCTGTGCCACATGAGGAGATATTAGGACAGGTGACCAAAAGCTTGGTCAAAGAGGTAGGTTTTAAGTAGTTCCTTAACAATTTTTAAGGAGCATCTTATGAGGAGAGATTGAGCAGGTTGGGCCTATACTCATTGGAGTTTAGAAGAATGAAAGGGGATCTTATTGAAACATACAAGATTCTGAGGGGGCTTGACACAGTAGATACTGGGAGGCTGTTTCCCCTCATGGGGGAATCTAGAACTAGGGGGCATAGTTTCAGGATAAGGGGTCGGAGATGAGGAGGAATTTCTTCTCTCAGAGGGTCGTGAATCTTTGGAATTCTCTACCCCAGAGAGCTGTGGAGGCTGAGTCAGTGAATATATTCAAGGCTGAGATAGACAGATATTTGAGCTACAGGGGAGTCAAAGGTTATGGGGAACAGGCAGGAAAGTGGAGTTGAGGCCAAGATCAGATCAGCCATGACCTTACTAAATGGCGGAGTTGGCTCAAGGATCCGAATGGCCTACTCCTGCTCCTATTTCTTATGTTCTTATGTTCTTAAAGGAGGAGAGAGAGAGGTGGAGAGGCGGAGACACTTAGGAAGTTGAATTCCAGAGCATAGGGCCTCGACAGCTGAAGGCACGGCAGCCAATGGTGGAGCGAAGGAAATCGGGGCTGTGCAAGAGGCCAGAATTGGATGAGCGCTGAGATCTCGGAGGGTTGTAGGGCTGGAGGAGGTTACAGAGATAGGGAGCGGCGAGGACATGGGGGGGATCTGAAAACAAGGATGAGAATTTTAAAATTGAGGCGTTGCCAGAACGCGAGCCAGTGTAGGTCAGCGAGCACAGTGGGTGATGGGCGAACGGGATTTGGTGCGAGTTAGGATTCGGGCAGCAGACTTTTGGACCAAGTTTACGGAGGATGCAAGGTGGGAGGCCGGCCAGGAGAACATTGGAATAGTCGAGTCTGGAGGTAACAAAGGGCTGGATGAGGGTTTCAGCAGTAGATGAGCTGAGGCAGGGGCGGAGACGGGCGATATTACGGAGGTGGCGGTAGGCGGTCTTGGTGTTGGAATGGAGATGTGGCCAGAAGCTCCTCTCAGCATTTATAGAGCACTTTTCACATTCTCAGCACATCCTGCTACATAGCCAAAGGATTACTTTCGAAGTGTAGTCACTGTTGTAATGTGGATAATCACGGCAGCCAATTTAAGCACAGCAAGCTCCCACAAACGTAGATATATATATGTGACCATTTGAGATAAATGACCAGATAATCTGCTGGTGGTGGTTTTGTTGGATAAATGTTGATCTGACACTGGGAGAACTCCCCCGTTCCTCTTTGGAGATCTTATACATCCACCTGAGAGGGGCTTCAGTTTACCGTCTCATCTGAAAGGCGGCACCTCCGACGGTACAGCACTCCCTCAGTACTGCACTGATGTGTCAGCCCAGGTTATGTACTCAAGTACCTGGAGTTAAGTTAAAACCCACAACCTTCATAGTGGTAGAATAGCGTTGGGGCATTATAAAGTATCTAAAATAAATCGTAATACTTGAACCTACCAGTGTCTTAGCAGGTTGTCGGAATGAGTTGAAGCACCTCACACAATCATTTATTTTTGGAGTGCAGTGACTGTTTAACATACAACAACAACAACTTGCATTCCTATAGCACTTTTCATGCAGGAGAATGGTCCATCCCACTCGGACGGATGAGCAAAAGCTTGATCAAGAAAAGTGGTCGGTTTTAAGGAGAGTCTGAATAGAGGAGAGGGAAGAAGAGGCAAAAGGGGGTTAGGGAGAGAATTCCAGAGCTTAGGGCCTGGACAGCTGAAGGCACGGCCGCCAATGGTGGGCGAAGGGAGTGGGGGTTGCACAAGAGGCCAGAGTCAGAGGAACTGAGAGCTTGGTGGGGGGGGGAGGATTTGTAGGGCTGGAGAGGGTTAAAGAGATAGGGAGGGGTCGAGGCCCTGGAATGGATTGAAATACAAGAATGGCGGTTTTAACTTTGAAGCTTTGGGGGAGCGAGAGGGATTGTAGGTCAGCGAGTACAGGGGTGATGGGTGAACAGGACTCGGTGCGAGTTCGGACACGGGCAGCCGAGCTTCGGGTGAGCTCAAGTTTACGGGGTGTGGATGATGGGAGCGTTGGAACAGTCGAGTCAGGCGGTGATCGAAGTATGGATGAGGGTTTCAGCAGCAGATGATCTGAGGCAGGGGATGGAGATGGGCGATTGTTAGGCAGGTGGAAATAGGCAGTCTCGGTGATGGAGCAGATACGGGCTTGAAAGCTCAGCTTCGGGTCAAAGAGCACGCCGAGGTTGCGAACAGTCTGGTTCAGCCTCGGTCAGTGGCCAGGGAGATGGAGTCGATGGGCCGGGAACGGAGTTCGTGGCGGGGACCGAAGACAATGGCTCTGGTCTTCCCACTGTCCGATTGGAGGAAATGTCTGCTCACCCAGGACTGGATGTCGGACAGTCAGCGTCACAGGCTCAAAGGAGGACCCTGAACAAGATCCCCTCATCTTCTGGAATGAAGCCACGGTTTTACAGGAGGGAGAAGGGATGGATGTGGTGCTAGCAGAAGCTGGGGATGGGGAAGTGGAGCTGAGGGTGATAACAATAATCTGTCCCAGGGCTGTTATTGCAGTGAAGGAGAGCACCGCCTCCTTTCTCTTGGGACTGATTCATCACAGGACAACGCCTCTCACAGGACTCCTGCCGACTGACAGAGGAGGCAATGAGCCCGGGACAGAGTGTCTTGGGTAGTGTGCACCGCTGCAGACTGGATCCCTCGCCCTTCGGGGACTCTCAAGGCAAGTTTGCAGAGCGGATTGAGCGAGGTCCCGGAGCCCGGCTGGGCTCAGGTTCCAACGAGTGACAGGAACAGGTGAGAACCATTCACACTCTGGGTACTAAGTCACCAAACTCATGGGGAAAGTGACCAGAATGTTGCTGTTTCACTCTCTCTCTCTGCTCCTTTCACACTTTGGTTTAATTTTGGAACTTGTGCGTAAAGATTCTATTTTTAGCAACATTGATGCTCTTGAATTTAGCAGCGTTTCAATTTCTAAATGTATTTTGTAAATTTAGGAATCCATTCAAGTTTTGCAAATCGATGCATTCGTGCATTTGAATTGATTTCTGTAAATGTAAAAATCGATTATTTGTTTGCAACTCGATTTTTTGTGCAAGCGGCTTTGCAGGTTGATTTTTTTTTTAAATATAAATGGATGGATTTGTCAATTGATGGCTTCATTTATTTTTAATGATCAATTTCATTGCAGAGCCCCTCTGTGCTTCAGACATCTGGTTAGTGCTGAGGAGGTGAATTCTAATTCAATGTCCCTTCCCAGTTTACAGACATTGCCACTGCCAAACATTTTGCTCTGCTGACTGTTTTTTCCCTTTCTGTCACAACCCTCGAGTCTCGAGATAACTTTTGTTGTTGCAAAGTTTCCTGTGTTTTTTGCACTAACTGGCGGGGGGGTTAATATTTCTCCCCCTTGCTCCTCTTGTTGAAGCAGCCCCGTTCAGTAACGCTGTGCTTAAAGGCACGAGCCCCCTTGTTAAAATGTTCACAGGGGGGACTGAAGCTTGAAAGGGGAAATCACATTTCCTCGCAGTGTCAGTTGTTGCCGAGTTTGAATTAGATTACGTGTCGGCCTTGTGCTCGATTTGAAAAGCACAATAATCAGAACACTCTGCTGTTCATACTGCCTTCCTCTGATTGTAATCGAATGCAAGGGGTGGGGCCAGGGGGGGGGGGAGGGCATCCTCATACCCCCACCCCCAAAATAACCCTGGGCGACCTCGTCAGGTGTGTATACGGGCGTCCGACTGGCTAGCGCCTGTATTACGCTGCAGCCCGAGATGAATTTCTGGCGCTCTGTGTCCAAGTGTCAGTCAATGCTTAAAGGCGGACTGGGTTTACGGAGGTGAGACTGTCTTGCACCTGTCCGTGGCGTTTAATCATTAAGCTGGCAATAGGAAAGTCTGTGCAATAGTGTTCAATTTCCATAGTTTGCATTTAATAATTTAAGAAGCATGAATAATTAAAGTAATCACTCTTACTCTGTGCCACCTGTTGTGCCGTTTTCGTGGCAGTGTCATTGCAGAATTAAATGGGCAATCGTTAGAATAACTGTTTCATTGCCCCTCCCCGCAGCGCCCCCCCCCCCCCAGCTTCCTTGCTGAGCATTTTTACAATGCGATACTTGACCGTTTCTGTGAATGAGGTCGAAGAAAATTGTGTTTAGTCTTGTTTTTATTAATATCCATCATAAGGAATGAAAAGAAAGACTCGCATTTCTCCAGCGCCTTTCACGAACTTAGGACGTCCCAAAGTGCTTCACAGCCAATGAAATACATTTGAAGTGGAGTCACTGTTGTAATGTAGGAAACGCGGCAGCCAATTTGTGCACAGCAAGCTCCCAATGTGATAATGACCAGATAATCTATTTTAGTGATGTTGGTTGAGGGATAAATATTGGCCCTAGGATGCCGGGGAGAACTCCCCTCATCTTCTATGGAAAAAAATGCTGTCAGATCTTTTACGTCCACCTGCGAGCAGACTTGGCCTCGGTTTAACGTCTCATCCAAAAGACGGCACCTCCAACAGTGCAGCACTCCCTCAGCACTGCACTGGGAGTGCCAGCCTAGATTTTTGTGTTCAAGTCTCTGGAGTTGGACTATGAACCCACCACTTTCTGACTCCAGAGGCGAGAGTGCTACCCACTGAGCCACGAGTGACACATGTAGGGTGCCTCCAGAAACTGCACCATTTGGCGTGGGATTGATCCATACAGTCCAGGAAGGACTTGAGTTGGATTCTTGGTCTGTATTGAGTTCATCCAGCCACCCAGAATGCAATGCGCACGCAGCCTGAGAAATACCACGCGATGGGTAGAGCGATTCCTGGAGCGCAGAGGATTGTGGGTATTGTAGCCGCCATTATTGAACGATTGGCACATTGGATGACCAGTCGCAGGGGCATGGGGGCAGGGTAGTTGGAGGTGGCAGGTCATGTGATGAAACCTCCTGCAATATGATCCAACCAGAGCTGACAACGCTTGGCTTAGCAGCAGCCGTGGCTCAGTGGGTGCCACTTCTCGCTCGCCTCTGAGCCACAAGGTCGTGGGTTCAAGTCTCACTCCAGTAGCACACAATCTAGGCTGACACCAGTGCAGTACCGAGGGAGTGCTGCATTATCAGAGGTGCCATCTATCGGATGAGACGTTAAACCGAGGCGACTGGTGGACCTAAAAGATCCCATGGCACTATTTCAAAGAAGAGCAGGGGAGTTCTCCCTGGTGTCCTGGGCCAATATTTATCCCTCCACCAATGTCACTAACACAGATTATCACGTTGCTGTTTGTGGGAGCTTGCTGTGCGCAAATTGGCTGCCGCCTTTCCTACATTACAACAGTGATCACACTCCAAAACTACTTCATTGGCTGTAAAGCGCTTTGGGACATCCTGAGGTCATGAAATATCAATGCAGGTCTTTTTTGTGGAACCATACTCTACAGCTGGAGGGGGAGGGCAAACATTGGACAGGGAGAGATGCTTTACATTTCACCAGAAATCATTAGCTGTGTATTTGTGATCCCTACAATATGTCTGCACCTATCCTTTTAATCGCATTTTAATGTTATATTTTTGAGGAAGGGTTGCATGCTGTGGTTCAATAATGCAGTTGTGTGAGGCGAACAATAATGACATTATTTATTTAGTCGCTGTTAAGAACTTGTCTCCTGACATCAATGAGCTATTTTTATTATATCTGTTGCCTGGAACTGAACACAGGAAATCATGCAATCCATAATTTTTTTTTTTAATTCATTCTTGGGATGTGGGAAACGCTGGCATTTATTGCCCGCCCCAAGTTGCCCTGAGAAGGTGGTGGTTGTTGGTACATGAGGGAGAGAGAGAGCCTAGCCTAGAAACAGTCGAGAGAGAGAGAGAGAGAGAGAAAGAATTACAGATCGCACTAGCAATAGGCAGTGTTCAAGATTGAAGTAAAGCCTTGGGATGTTTATGGTGGTGTAATAATAGAATGTTTAGATTGTAACTGTTCGGGTCACAACAACAAGGACACTGCAACTGATGCGAAAGGTTGTTGATGTACGTACGTTGTAGAGAAATTTAAACCTGTGTGCATAAG
The DNA here is from genome assembly GCA_030390025.1 of Squalus acanthias. Taxonomy (NCBI): domain Eukaryota; kingdom Metazoa; phylum Chordata; class Chondrichthyes; order Squaliformes; family Squalidae; genus Squalus; species Squalus acanthias. The sequence goes on along the minus strand of CM059434.1, from coordinate 6,279,131 downwards.
AATCGGCTGAAGGACTGTGCATTGACCAGAGACTACCATTTAAGGCACTGCCAATTCCAGTTAGATTAGGAGAAAACAGTGTATAAAAAAGAAGCATTTGTATTAAGTTGGAGAAGAGAGAGACGTATAAGGACGAGGGCATGCCTACGTTCAAATTTGCTGACAAAATTCAGGTTGTGAATTGCATTATACTCTGAAGAAATTATACTCTGCTTTTTAGATTGTTTTTTATGTTAAAGTAGAAAAAATAAAGAGATTATAACTATGAGACTGAATTCGTTACTCCTCAAGTGAACAACAGAAGATTGTTTAAAACAACAGTGGTGGGCCTTCTTGAACTTCCGCAGTGTAACAGTTTGATACGACCGAGTGGCTTATTGGCCACTTCAGAGGGCAGTTATCTAGACACAAAAGGCATCAAGGGGTATGGGGAGAGAGTGGGAATATGGTATTGAGATAGAGAATCAGCCATGATCATATTGAATGGCGGAGCAGGCTCGAAGGGCCGAATGGCCTACTCCTGCTCCTATTTTTCTATGTTTCTATGTTACGAGTCGACCACGTTGGTGCGGGACTGGAGTCACGTAGGCCGAGACCGGGTAAGGACAGCAGGTTTCCCCCTCTAAAGGACATTAGTGAAGCAGTTGGGTGACATAGTAACTGTTGCAGGCAGGAGAAGACCTTTGCCCATCGATCCCACCTATCCACTGTATTCCCTTGTTGCATTTCTAATAACCCTGAATCCCATTTGTTGATAAGAACCTGTCTAGTTCCTTCTTTGAAACCCATTCAGGTTTCTTGTTCCATTATCCCGTGCTTTTAAAATCATCTAGCTGTTTGATTTAGGAGCCTGCATGGCTCAGTGGTAGCACGTAATCTAAGCTGACGCTCTCAGTGCAGTGCTGAGGGAGCGCTGCACTGTCGGAGGTGCCGTCTTTCAGATGAGACGTTAAACCGTCTGTCCTCTGAGGTGGACGTAAAAGATCCCGTGGCCACTATTTCAAAGAAGGGTAGGGGAGTTCTCCTGGCCCAACATTTATCCATCAACCAACATCATTAAAAAAAAAACCATTATCTGGTCATTATTTCATTGCTAGTTGTGGGAGCTTGCTGTGCGCAAAATGGCTGCTGCGTTTCCTACATTGCAGCAGCGATTACACTTTAAGAAAGTGCTTCATTGGCTGTAAAGTGCTTTGGGATGTCCTGATGTTGTGAAAGGTCTATCAATGCAAGTTCTGGATGCACCACTGAGAAATTGGAGGGCGTAAATCAAAATTGCCTTGTTTATCTGGTATCAACATTGGAAAGCTGGTCTTTGCTAAATTCAGCACCAACCTTTCAGTCGGTCCTTTATCCTTGAACATTGTCCTTGTAATGACCAGACCCTAAACTATTCACCCACTTTTGACGGCAGCACATGGATTGGATCTCGCAGTGCAATATCCTCACTGTTTAAAAAAAATATATTAATTTGTGTTTCTAGGTGTCACATGTGAGCATGTTTGCCTATCAAGCTCCAATAGCTCACATTTGCAAATAGAAGACGATGGGGTAATAAAACCAAGTAATTTAATGTCGGGAGCAGGATAAGAAACAAAAAGGAGAATAAATCTCAGGATTATCATCCAGGGTCATTTCTCACCTTGAAGAAGGAGTTGGCTTGACATCTGTTGAGAGGGCGGATTGAAGGTTATCATCAGCAGCGGTGCAGTGTTACTTGTGTCCATTGCTTCTTTCTTAGTATTACTATTTGGCATCTCATTCTACTCTCTAAAGTGCCTCGGGGCACTAACCATGTGAACAGTGTGTTATAAACCCAGGTTATCTGGTGAGAATCCTGGCGCTAAACCGGGAAGGTGGTTCCCAAAATAGTCATTCTCAATGTCAATTGAAAATGAAAGTTCTTTAAACTTCCGGGGAGCGAAGGGTTAACACTGTGCTGATTGGTTGTGAGTCCTAACACCTGTGATTGAAAGAAGATCCAATTGTTTCTTGGCAAGCCGTGTGGCAATGAGAGTTTGGGAGTTAAGTACTTCCAAAATAAAGCTTATTATATCCAGAGTTAATTACTGTGCCATTAATGTGCAGCCATTCTGTTTGTTAAAGTGTTATTTAGACCCACTTGTGCCTCAGTAGTCAGTGATTATTCAACAGGTTTCACATTCTGTACGTGTGTGTCTTGGTGCCACCCACAATTATCAACGCGTGCTATTATTTTATTTTGTCGTGGTATATAAATGGCGCGAATCACACAACGCGGGTCGCCATCTCTGGTTGGACGTATTCCTGGAGCTTTCATCACGTGACCTGCTGGATCCAACCGCCTTTTTCCCCCCGTCTCCAATATTTTTATAAATGAACGAAAGTGGTCAAAGAAAATGGGGAAAAAAATCACTTTCTTTAATGCCCTGTTGACTTTTATCCCAGGTTTGCTCACAACTGCAATTGGGAATGGTAGCATAGTGGTTATGTTACTCAGACTAGCAATCCAGGGATCAGACTTAGATTAAACAATCTGTGAGACATGAGTTCAAATCCCACCACAGGCAGCTGGGGAATTTAAATTCAGTCACAAATAAATCTGGAATAAAAAGCTAGCATCAGTAATGATGACCATGAAACTATTGGATTGTGTTAAAATCCCACCTTGGTCACTAATGTCCTTTAGGGAAGGAAACCTGCCGTCCTTACCCGGTCTGGCCTATATGTGACTCCTGAACCACAACAATGTGGTTGACTCTTTAACCGCCCTCTGAAATGGCCGAGCAAGTCGCTCAGTTGTACCAAACCGCTCCTGTGGGAGTCCCTTCACCTCACGGACTGCCGCGGCTCACCACCACCTTCTCGAGGGATATTAGGGATGGGCTATAAATGCTGGCCTTGCCAGCGACGCCCACATCACATGAACAAATAAAAAAAAATCCAGGAGATTAAATTCCTGGAGACTCCAGGACATCCTGCAGAGTTGGAAACCCAGCACACGACTCTGCCTCTCAGTACATGCCAAGTGTTGTCTTGTTTCCCCCACTCAATTCTTCACCCCCAGCCCCTCCCCACTAGTATTTGTTTTTGTACCAATTCACAACTTTGTTGTTTAATTGTGTTTGGAGGAGTTCCTTGACGTGGCCTGGGACTTTGAAAGTGCCACTGGTGCTTTAGTGACTGAATAAGCCCAATCCAGGTTTTACTGACCGGGGATTTGACGATTTAGTTACTGGAACTTTGGGGATCACATGACAGAATTCCACCAACTAAAATTTGCTGGGCTATGGGGAAAGAGCGGGAGAGTGGGGCTAATTGGATAGCGCATTCAAAGAGCTGGCAGAGACACGATGGGCCGAATGTGTGCTGTATGATTCTATGACTTGTCACAGTCATCACCCTCTGGAACAAACATGTGCAACATGTGGTGAGGGTGGGGTCACTACAGCTCTTTAAAGGGGATCTTGACCAGTCCCTGAGAGGACATTGCCAGTTACAGCGAGAGTCAGTGGATAGTTTAGATTGTCATGTGTCGGGAGTTGGAGAGCAATTGGCCAGAGGTTTTTCCTGAATTGGCCATGTTTCTTTGTCTGTTTCCAGAGATAGTGTAACAGGTCGGTGGGACGGCAGCGTGTGAGGCCATACTGTCTACTGGATGGGGTGAGCTTGATGGGCCTGATGGTCTTCATCTACGGATTGTCTTTTTGTATATTTGTATGAGCAGACTGGGGAATCAATCTGGGTCCAGCCTAGTGTGTGGCTCAGAGAGTTCACCCAGTCAGTGACTGAGCCCAGGGACTATCCCCAGTCTGCAATCCCCCATGGCAGAACTCATCTCTTCCCCTTTCTGTTCCCTTCAATGATCCGTGCACAAATCAGGAGACACACAGTAAGTTTGTTCATTTTCAATCCACATTTATTTTCAGATGTTAAACTTCTCACATTTCAGTTATTGAAACATGACTTGTAATATACGAAATATCACAGACAGCAAAAGACTCTCTGGTCCATCCAGCCTTGTCCATCGCAATACAGAGATCCCCCAACCCACCCAAGACCATGTGATCTCCTGGGAGAGGCGAAAAACCAGACATAAAAACCCAGGCCAATTTGGGAAAAATATCTGGGAAATTCCTCTCCGACCCCCTTAGGCGATCGAAACTCGTCCAGGAGATCATTCTGGCCCAAATATTCTAAGACAATTACTTTCCCACTTCAACTCTGCTAACATCAATTGAACACAGTCCTCGGAGCCTGGTCTCCAACAATCTCCAGTCTAGTTCTGTACCAAACTTTTCTTTAAAGTGCTAACTGTGACACCGTTTAATTTGCTGGGAACATCCGTTCCTAAACATTGACAGGCCAAATTGGGGGGTGGAATGTGGATCTAATTACCGGGATGCATCGGCACAATTTGCCTGGGGAAAATCTCTTAAGGCATGACCTCCCCTGTTCAGACATTTTGTTAAGACGTCCTAACTTTGAAGGGCACACCCACTTGTTTTCCCCTCCCTCCCTGACTCCCGTGCAGTGTTAACTTTTAGCACGCCCCAGAACCCAGTTTGTTGACACCCAAAGACAACCCAGAACGAGGAAAAGACATACCAACACTCCCCACTAGAGCCAAGAGACAACCAGGTGGGTGGCAAATGCCGCGTCACTTGAAGAATGAAGAGGAGCTTACAAGGGAACAGCTGACATGGGAACAGCTGACAAAGGAGCTGTGATCTTCATTCAGGCATTCTGCACACACTGCTGGCGACTAACCAAGTAGTACTGAGGACGAGGAGGGTGGAGGTACTTGTATGGGAAAAGAGGCTTCAATGACCAGGACAGACACAATAAAGTGAGCATTACCCATGAGTGCCGCACTGCTGGTATACCCTAATCTGACGGGCATTCCATCTCAACAACCAGGCCATCAATCAGAAGCTGGCAGGATCCAAATCCAGATCCTGACGGTTCAGCTTACTGTTTGGATCTGGCGCTGGCACCCGTGAATAACACCCACTTTGATCTATTTGTCCTGGGAGCCGGAGAGTCTGTTCGCTTGCAGGTACGGTCCGCCCTTCTCACCCTGAGTACCAGTTGGACAGTGTCCAGCAGTGTGTGGAGGATGTCAGAATGAAAAATTCCCTTAAAAAGTTAGGGTCCTCTATACTCTAAAACTGACTTGGATTTCTCCCGTGGGCTCCTGAAATCAAAGTGTGTATTCAACACCCGGGTGTCCCTGAAGCACGGTTTGTGAGGTAACCAAAGGGTTAACCAGAACCACCACCTGCTGCAATTTCCTGGAGCATCCTGGAGATCAGGCAACCCCGAGCAACAGAATCCAGAAACAAAAGAACGAAAGACTGTCGGGCCTCCGCCCTGACTGCCTGAGGTCCTCCAGCAGATTGGTGATTGTCCGGTGATGCGAGCAAGTCGATTGACCTGGTTATCCCCTCCAAGAACTGAAGATGTTCTGGACTACCTCAGTGTGGATCATCCACTAGTTAGGGTGGACTACAGAGCAGCTGAGTGTGCCGACTGTTGTGTTGTCCTACCCGGGCCAAATGTGGCACCAAGAGTGTCACCCCGTCGTTCAAGCACCAATGGGAAGCAATGCGTCATCCTGACAGAGGGACCCAGGAAGGAGGGTCCCACCCTGTTTGTTGACTTACCGGACCCTCGTCATATTGTCTGTCTGCAGACACACTGACTTACCCCGAGTCTGAAAGTGGAAATGTCCTCTTATACCGTTCACACCCCGAGCCTGTTGAAATGCCAAGTGAAATCACTGGCCGAGAAGACCATTCATCCTGAATGTGGCTCCCACCCATATGTCAAAGCATTAGCTGAAGAGCCTGATGGCTGTAGCACCAACCCCTGGAGAACACTGTGCTCCCAGTACCACCAGCTCTAGTTCAGATGCTGCGACAAAGGAGACCTGTGGAAACATTACTGGCAGAGTGATGGTCACCCAGAAGCTTCAACTGGAGAAATATCCCCAACAGTTGAGCCTTCTGGATGACGATCACTCGCTCTCAGTGTGGATGGTAGAAGACCTGCCAGTATTGCCCACCAGTAGATGATTCCTCTGATGGTCAAACCAAAGCACGTTATGAAAAACATGGAGGCTCAAGATGCAAATACAGAGGATACTCACTACTTCTGGTCTCCTGGACCCAAGCATCCAGAGTGATCCACTTCCACAGGGAAGTACTGGAAATAGCCCACCCACACAACTCTGAGGTGGGCTATCCAGGCATGATCACTACTGGGGGAGGTGGAGCTAGACAGGGTCTCGAAGGTTACTTGTTGCGAACTACCTGCATTCCAGGTCCTAATCTGGAATGACGGGCTAGCAAGATACAAAGGACATCGTGCTCCGGATAAAGCCTTGATTAGGCTGGTGGAGGTGAATGGATTGGTGGTGGTGAGTGGATGGTGGTGATGAATGGATTGGTGATGGTGAGTGCGTTGGTGATAGTGGATAGGTGGTGAGTGGATTGGCGTTGGCGAGTGGAAGGGGCCTATAGATGGGGTGGACTAAGCTACAAAGTGAGCAGTGCCCCCCACCCTTGTGTGACAATTCGGGAATGCCTGAAGGTTCTGCTACAGCAGCTCCTCCACTTGCTCGCCAAAGAAGCCCTCGGCACCAATGGGCATCTGCAGTACCTGAAGGATCCCCAAGGTGTGAGGACAAACTGAGTGGCGATGCAAGATCCACTGGATGATAGATCCTGCTCCTACATTGAGAGCACCCACACAGCCTGCTGCTGCAGCAGATGCTCTCTGAAGGTGGTCCTCTCTGGCAGGGATTGCTCCCTCAACTCACCTGCTGGTCAGTGAAGCCAGCCCCAGTGGATTTGGTGGCAGGGAATTCGGGATATGCGCCAAACCCTGCAGGAAGGTCCGCCAGACCCACATGTCCCACCATTTGGATTCTGGTGGGTGGAACAGGACAAGTTTCCTGGGCAGTTCCCTTCCTTCTGAGGCTTTCACGACTGAAGTTCGCCAGCTGTACCAGCGAACCATAAGTTGTGAGGCAGGGTGGCGGGACTGTCTACCTTGGCCATAACTGGGGCGCGCCTATCAATTCCGCCCAAACCGCCTTGGAAATTGGGAGGAGGAATCCAACGAAGGTCGATGCCTGAGGCCTTTGCAAGACCCCAGGTAAAGACTCAACCCCCACAAGTGATGGGACTTCCGGAACTCATAGTTTCAGACTCGAAGTCACCCTTGTTTTGAATACATGGAAAAGCCTCAACGCACGGAAGCCGAGGTCGACTCAGGCTCCCAGTTTGGTTTCTGGAGCGCACGCACCCTCCCTGGGAGTGCCTCTCGAGTGTCGTAGGGAGCGGCTGAAGGTGGGTCCACAGTGGTGGGTGGGAGCCACAGATCTATAAATAGAGATCTGCAGCTTCACTCACCAAAGTGGACATCACCCGCAGCATAGGTGACCCTGTGTAGGGTCGAGTCCACCGAGGGTGGTGCCCCCAAATGAGCTGGCGCCAACTGGAGACCAATGTCCCGGGGCTGCGTTGGTGTCACCAGAGGGGACGGATGCCTCTGGTGAAGGACACACCAACAGTAGCTGGTGGCGCTTGGGGGTACCAGCCTGATTCTGGCACCAGTAGGCACGGACACCTCCGAACCAGCTGGTGCCAGAGGAGGACTCTTCCTCTATCCTGGGAGGCCTCGGTACAAGTGGTACCGGGGTTTCACCCGATCTTGTTGACTGGGATGGATTGGCTTTAACCAGCTCGTCCCACTCCACACCATCGGGGCAACAACCGGAGCGTCCACCCTTGAGACTTTCCTTTTCAGTCCCAACACTTGGACCACCGGTCGACATCGGTCGGAGATGACTGTATGGACTGGGCCCTATCCAGTGCCAGTGCAGTTAACCCCGAGCAATGCCGAACTGAGCCTGGAGTTGGAGCAGGGTTGGTGCTTGATGCCGATGCGGGGACCTGAGGGCTGAACGTGAAGGTCCAGCCCAGGGGAGAACTAGGGAGGAGGGAGAGAGGCGTGGGAAATTTTTAGAAATGTGTAAGTAACATGCCAGAAGGGAAAGAGTTGTTTTGACACCATCTCCAGTCATTGGCTGCACATTTAAATGGATCTGTTATTGGCCGTCAAATAAAGAAATTAAAAGATGTACAGTTGATACTAAAGAAATGGATGGGACATGGAGGGATGGGCGTGAGGGGGATTTCAGTGTCGCTGCTCGCTCCTTTGTGGTATCTCTGCTGCTCGCAGTGATGCGATTTTGCTCAGTTGTCTTTGTAGTTTTGATACTCACAACTTTAGTTTGTTGGTAGTTTGATGAAACCGTCCATTTCCTCTCACTCATCCTGACACCAACCGTGTACCTGTGGCAGAAGAAGAAATTACAAAAATCACTGGATTGCAACAAGGACAACGACAGGCATTTTATCGCTCCCCTCGTATAGTAAACCATATAACCTGTAACGGTATTTATCAAATTCCCTTTAAAAAGTCAACACCTGGGCCAGCGTCGAGCTGTGTGGGCAGGTACCAAGCTCGGTCAAGGCAGCTCCAGTGGCTTTACTGCCCAGGAGGAACAGTCTTCGAGTCTTAACCCTGAGCTCTCAGTACTGGTGAACACTTTGAGAAACTGATTATTCAGTTGTTCTCTCTCCCTGTCAGCCTCTCCTCTTATTTAGTCCCGTTCATTCAACACCAATCAATGCTTTCAAGAGGGACGCTCTTGACTTTTTAAATGGTCAGGCTGAGCTGTCCCACAGACTATCCCCGGGTCCAGGACAAGCTGATCAGAACAACCAGCGTGTACTGACCTGGTTTCAGCTTCCAGGATTTGAGCTTTTATATCTGCACGGATTTTGCTGTTACTCACTCTGACTTTCATGGGGGGAATGATACAAGCTGGAACTTCAGCTCCAAACACAGTTAGTCACAGTCAGTAAATAGTTGTCTACATTTATAGAGCAGGGAGTGAGCATTAAACTCCAGGACTGGGAGGAGCCGGTCAGTGAGGAGCTGAGAGTGAGGCTCAGTAACCAGGCTCCGGGACCCAGACTACCTGTGAGCAACGCTATGGAAGAACTACCAATAACAAACTGAACTATTCAACCCGACTGTGCATCAATATTACTGTATCTGATAAACTGTTCATATTGCTCATTATGACTTTCACTAATAATACAAGATAAACAGGTTAACACAAACCTTTCAAAGTTCACGAACTTCTATCTACGCCGCTGGTTGATGATGTTTTCATTATTCGTGTTGTCTTCACCAAGCAAAGCTGTTCAGATGTTCAAGCCGACCGCATTCAGTCCTAGACAGATCAGCCAGTTAGTCAGAGAGTCAGTGCAGCGACCTTTCCTTCACTTAAACTGGTTTTGATGCCACTTGCCTCATACTTATCTAGTTTATAAAGCTATTGTGATGTCTCATCTCAGTGTGATGCGCAGTGTGAGGGTGAGGCTTGCTCTGTGATGTCACGGTTTGACCCGTCCAATTAAAAGGGCCGCACCTTGAAACCATATTTGGTAAAAACCTTTGGGCTTTACTTCGATTACACTGACTTGTTTCGCTAGAAGCAATAATAGGTTTCCATGTGGTTATGACCCAGAGCACAGGGTGTGTGGGCGATGGGCAGTGATGGGATTGTTTGCCTTCTACCAATTATGTTAAGTAATTGTATACATTTAAAGCAGCAGGAGTCGGCCATTCAGCCCCTCGAGCCTGCTCCAGCATTCAATTAGACCATGGCTGCTCTGCACCTCAAATCCATTGACCTGTCTTTGATCAATATCCCTTGATCAACTTAGGAACAGGAGGCCTTTAAGCCCCTCGAGTCTGTTCCATTCAATTCAAGCATGGTTGACCTGTATGTTAACTCCATTTACCGGCCTTGCTTCCACATCCCTTAAAACTCTTGCCTAACAAAAATCTACCAATCTCAATTTTGAAGTTTACAATTGACCCCCAGCCTCAATTGCGCGAGCCTTTGGGTGAAGAAGTGCTCCTGACATCACCCCTGACCAGGCTAACTCTAATTTTAAGCTCATGCCCCTTTGTTCTGGATTTCCCCGCCAAAGGAAATAGTTTTTATTGATCTACCCTACCAACTCTTTGATTATCTTAAACACCTCAATTATATCACCGTTTAATATTCTATACTCGAGGGAATACAAGCCTGGTCTCTGCAACCTGTCCTCATAATTTAACCCTCTGGAAGTCCACACAGACAAGATCCAGAGACACTCCCTTGTCCATGTTACTGACCTCCTCCGAAAGGTTATTAGATCAGTCAGACATGACCGTCCCTTCACAAATCCATGCTGACTCTCATTGACTACCTATGAGCAATGGCATGGGAGGTCTACCAATGATGAGTGGTTGTCTACATTTACAGATCAGGGAGATAGCACCAAACTCAAGGGCTGGGAGGAGCCAGTCAGTGAGGTTCAACAGTGAGGAGCTGAGAGTGGGGCTCAGTAACCATCAGTAACCAGGCTCCCGGCCCCAGACTACCTGTGAACAACGCCATGGAAGATCTACAAAAACAATGAACTATTCCACCCGACTGTGCACCAATATTACTGTATCTGTTAAACTGTTCATGTTGCTCGCTGTGTCTTTCACTAATAATACATGATCAACAGGTTAAGACAAACCTTTCAAAGTTCACCAGCTTCTGTCCAATCTGCTGGTTAATGATGTTTTCATTGTTCGTGTAACCTTCGCAAAGCAAAGAACATAAGTACATAAGAACATAAGACGTAGGAGCAGGAGTAGGTCATTTGGCCCCTCGAGCCTGCTCCGCCATTCAGTAAGATCATGGCTGATCTGATCATGGCCTCAACTCCACTTCCCTGCCCACTCCCCATAATCCTTGACTCCCTTACCTTTCAAAAATCTGTCTATCTCCACCTTAAATATATTCAATGACCCAGCCTCCACAGCTCTCTGGGGAAGAGAATTCCAAAGATTCACGACCCTCTGAGAGAAGAAATTCCTCCTCATTTCCGAATTAAAAGGGTGCCCCCTTATTCTGAAATTATGCCCCCTAGTTCTCGATTCCCCCACGAGGGGAAACATCCTCTCTGCATCTACCCTGTCAAGCCCCTGCAGAATCTTATATGTTTCAATAAGATCCCCTCTCATTCTTCGAAACTCCAATGAGTATAGGCCCAACCTGCTCAACCTTTCTTCATAAGACAACCCCTTCATCTCCGGAATCAACCTAGTGAACCTTCTCTGAACTGCCTTCAATGCAAGTATATCCTTCCTTAAATAAGGAGACCCAAACTGTACGCAGTACTCCAGGTGTGGTCTGACCAGCGCCCTGTAAAGTTGCATCAAAACTTCCCTACTTTTATACTCCATTCCCTTTGCAATAAAGGCCAACATTTTATTGCCTTCCTAATAATTTGCTGTACCTGCATGCTAACTTTTTGTGTTTCATGTACAAGGACCCCCAGATCCCTCTGTACCTCAGCATTTTGTAATCTCTCCCCATTTAAATAATAATTTGCTTTTTTATTTTTCCTACCAAAGTGGATAACCTCACATTTTCCCACATTAAACTCCATCTGCCAGTTTTTTGCCACTCACTTGGCCTATCTATATCCCTTTGGAGATCCTTTGCATCCTCCATACAATTTGCTTTCCCACCTATCTTTGTATCATCAGCAAATTTGGCTACATTACACTCAGTCCCTTCATCCAAGTCATTAGTATAGATTGTAAATAGTTGAGGCCCCAGCACCGATCCCTGCGGCACCCCACTAGTTACAGTTTGCCTACCTTAAAATGACCCATTTATCCCGACTCCTGTTAGTTAGCCAATCCTCTATTCATGCCAATATATTACCCCCAACCCCGTGAGCTCTTATCTTGTGCAGTAACCTTTTATGTGGCATCTTATCGAATGCCTTCTGGAAATCCAAATACACGACATCTACTGGTTCCCAGTTGTTCAGATGTTCTAGCCGACTGCATTCACTTCTAGATAGATCAGCCAGTTAGTCAATGTCAGTGCAGCTCGCTTTCCTTCACTTAAACTGATTGTATCGCCTCTTACCTCACATTGACCCAGTTTAAAAAGCTATTGTGATGTCTGATCTCAGTGTGATGTGCAGTGTGAGGGTGAGGCTTGCTCTGTGATGTCACAGTTTGACCCATTCAGTTAAAAGGACCTTACCTTGATGAAACACCCTATAGGCAGAGCATTCCAGATGAATATAACTCGCAGCGTAATAAAAATTCTCTCATTTCCCACCTGATTCTTTTGCCAATTATCTTAAATCTGTGTCCTCTGGTTACTGACCCCTCCTGTCAATGAAAACAGTTTCACCTCTTTACTCTCTCAAATCCCCTGATAATTTTGAACACTTCGATTAAATCTCCCCTTCACCTTCTGTGCTCTAAGGAGAACAGTCGCAGCTTCTCTAGTCTCTCCACAACTGAAGTCCTTCTGGTATCATTCTCTTAAATCCCTGCCCCATCTCCAAGGCCTTTGTTGCTCCAAATATTAACTGTTTTTCTAGGTAGTTGAAGGAGACGAGGATTCCAAGTTATTGCAGTATTTTGCTAAGGCACGGAGAGCTAAAGACTAATCAAACACTTTATGGCTGCCCTTGGGTCTGACTGGCAGAAGCGGGTGTAGCCCAAAAAAAAGACCATAAGAACACAAGAATTAGGAGTAAGAGTAGGCCATACGGCCCAGCCAGCCTGCTCCACCATTCAATAAGATCATGACTGATCTTCTACCTCATCTCCACTTTCCCGCACTATCCCCATATCCCTTGATTCCCTTAATATTCCAAAATCTTTCGATCTCTGTCTTGAATATACTCAACGACTGAGCCTCCACAGCCCTCTGGGGTAGAGAATTCCAAAGATTCACCACCCTCTGAAACATAGAAACATAGAATCTAGGAGCAGGAGTAGGCCATTCGGCCCGTCGAGCCTGCTCCGCCATTCAATACGATCATGGCTGATCATCCAAATCCAGTACCCTGTCCCTGCTTTAATCCCCACAGTACACATATCCCACCCTACCCCCGTAACCCCACGTATTTAATTCCCCCTAACATATCCCATCCTATCCCCATAACCCCACATATTTAATCCCCTCTAACACTAAGGGTCAATTTATCATAGCCAAATCAACCTAACCCACACATTTTTGGACTGTGGGAGGAAACCGGAGCACCCGGAGGAAACCCACGCAGACACGGGGAGAATGTGCAAACTCCACACAGACAGTCACCCGAGGTCAGATTCGAACCCGGGTCTCTGGCGCTGTGAGGCACCAGTGCTAACCACTATGCCACCGTGAGTGAAGACATTTCTCCTCATCTCAGTCCTAAATGGTCGACCCCTTATTCTGAGTCTGTGACCCCTGGTTCTCGACTCCCAAGCCAGAGGAAACATCTTCCCTGCATCTACCCTGTCAAGCCCTGTAAGAATTGTGTATGTTTCAATGAGATCACCTCTCATTCTTCTAAACTCTAGAGAATATAGGCCTAGTCTACTCAATCTCTCCTCATCGGACAATCCCCCTTTCCCAGGAACCAGTCTGGTGAACCTTCGTTGCACTCCCTCTATGACAAGTATATCCTTCCTTAGGTAAGGAGACCAAAACTGTACATGATACTCCAGGTGTGGTCTCACCAGGGCCCTATATAATTACAGTAAGACCTCTTCACTCTTATACTCAAATCCTCTTGTAATAAAGGCCAACATACCATTTGCTTTCCTAATTGCTTGCTGTACCTGCATGTTAACTTTCAGTGATTCATGAACAAGGACACCCAGGTCATAGAAACATAGAAACTAGGAGCAGGAGTAGGCCATTCGGCCCGTCGAGCCTGCTCCACCATTCAATACGATCATGGCTGATCATCCAAATCCAGTACCCTGTCCCTGCTTTCTCACACAGAATCCCCATCGAGCTTGCACCGACACATATCCCACCCTATCCCCGTAACCCCACGTATTTAATTCCCCCTAACATATCCCTTCCTATCCTATCCCCATAACCCCACATATTTAATCCCCCCCTAACACTAAGGGTCAATTTATCATAGCCAAATCAACCTAACCCGCACATTTTTGGACTGTGGGAGGAAACCGGAGCACCCGGAGGAAACCCACGCAGACACGGGGAGAATGTGCAAACTCCACACAGACAGTCACCCGAGGCCAGATTCGAACCCGGGTCCCTGGCGCTGTGAGGCACCAGTGCTAACCACTATGCCACCGTGTTGCCCACTAAACACCTCTAAACACCAAGATTTCCCAATCTCTCACCATTTAAAAAATACTCTGCTTTTCTATTTTTCCTACCAAAGTGGATAACTTCTCATTTCTCCACATTATATTCCATTTGCCATGTTCTTGCCCACTCACTTAGCCGGTCTATATCCCCTTGAAGCCTCCTTGCATCCTCCTCACAACTTACAGTCCCACCCATCTTTGTATCATCAGCAAACTTGGATATATTACATTTGGTCCCCTCATCCAAATCATTGATTTAGATTGTGAATAGCTGAGGCCCAAGCACTGATCCTTGAGGTACCCCACTAGTTACAGCCTGCCAACCCGAAAATGACCTGTTTATTCCTACTCTCTGTTTTCTGTCTATTAACCAATCCTCAATCCATACTAGTATATTACCCCGATCCCATGAGCCCTAATTTTGTTTAATAACCTCTTGTGTGGCACCTTATCGAATGCCTTCTGAAAATCCAAATACACCACATCCACTGATTCCCCATTATCTATTCTGATAGTTACACCCTCAAAAAATGCTAACAGATTTGTCAAACACGATTTCCCCTTCATAAATCCGTGTTGACTCTGCCCAATCCTATTATTATTTTCTAAGTGCCCTATTACCACGTCCTTAATAATAGATTCTAGCATTTTCCCAACGACTGATGTCAGGCTAACTGGTCTGTCGTTCACCGTTTTCTCTCTCCCTCCTTTCTTAAATTGTGGGGTTACATTTGCTACCTTCCAATCCACTGGAACCGTTCTAGAATCTATGGATTTTGAAAATGACAACCAATGCACCCACTATCTCTATAGCCACCTTTCAAAACCCTCGGATATAGGGGATTTATTGGCTTTCAGTCGCATTAATTTCTCCAGTACTATTTTTTTACCAATGCTAACTTCTTTCAGTTTCTCATTCTCGCTAGCCCATTGGTTCTTCGTTATTTCCGGGGCGTTTTTTGCATCTTCTTCCATGAAGACAGACACAAAGTATTTGTTTAATTGCTCTGCCATTTCCTTATTCCCCATTATAATTTCTCCTTTCTCTGCCTGTAAGGCACCGACATTTACTTTCGCTAATCTTTCCCTTTTTACATACCTATAGAAGCTTTTACAATCTGTTTTTATGTCTCTCGCTAGTTTACTCTCATTTTCCCTTTCTTTATCAATTTCTTGGTCCTCCATTGCTGAGTTCTAAAATCCTCCCAATCCTCAGGCTTACTACTATTTTTGGCGATATATGATCTAATACTATCTTCCTTTGATCTAATACTATCGCCCCTCATACCTACGTAGTTTGCTTTGTTTAGATTTAAGACACTCATTTTGGATTTAACTAAGTCACTTTCAAACTCAATATAAAATTTGATCATATTATGGTCACTCTTCCCTAAAGGCCCCTTTACTACAAGGTTATTAATTAACCCTTTCTCGTTGCACAATACTAGATCTAAAATAGCCTGTTCCCTAGTTGGTTCTTTAACATACTGATCGAGAAAACTATCTTGCATACATTCCATGAATTCGTCCTCCACACTATTACTGCAAATTTGGTTTGCCCAGTCTATATGTAGATTAGAGTCTCCCATGATTACTGTATAACCTTGTTACATGCGCCTCTAATTTCCTGATTTATACTCTGCCCTACATTACAACTAATATTTGGGGGTTGTAAACAACTCTCAGCAATGTTTTCTGCCCCTTGCTGTTTCTTAGCTCCATCCAAATGGATTCTACTTCTTGGTTTTCGGAACTAAGTTCCTTTCTCTCAATTGTCTTTATCACATCCTTTATTATCAGGGCTACCCCTCTTCCTTTTCCATTTTGCCTATCTCTTCTAAAAGTTAAGTATCCTGGATATTTCTATCTTCTACATCAACTCCACTTTCCCGCTGTATCCCCATATCACTTGATTCCCTTAGTGTCCATAAATCCATCATTACAACAGTGACTACACTCCAAAAGTACTTCATTGGCTGTAAAGCGCTCTGAGACGTCTGGTGGTCGTGAAAGGCGCTATATAAATGCAAGTCTTTCTTTATCGATCTGAGCCTTGAATATACTCAAAGGTTCAGCATCCACAGCCCTTTGGGGTAGAGAAGTCCAAAGATTCACAACCCTCTGAGTGAAGAAATTCCTCCTCATCTCAGTCCTAAATGGCCGACCCCTTATCCTGAGACTATGTCCCCTAGTTCTAGACTCTCCAGCCAGGGGAAACAACCTCTCAGCATCTTCCCTATCAAACCCCTTCAGAATTTTATACATTTCAATGAGGTGAAGATTGCTGGTGTCTGTGATATATGTGGGTAGAACAATTGAAGGACAGAGACACGATGAGCGGCTCATCAAGGTGCTTGTTTAGTAGGCCAGAGCGAACTGAGCATGCTCAGACTGAACCATGTGGTACACCATGTGATAATACATTACACTGCTTTCCCCTTAAAAAAAAAAGTTGTTGTATTCCCCTCTCAAATACAACAAAACGTTGGTCTCACCTTTCCCAGCATTACGTGTACCATAAGAACATAAGAAATAGGAGCAGGAGTCGGCCATTCAGCCCTTCGAGCCTGCTCCGCCATTCAATGAGATCATGGCTGATCTTCTGCCTCAACTCCATTCACCGGCCCTATCGCCATATCCCTTGATGCCCTTACTAGTCAGAAATCTATCGACTTCTGTTTTGAATATACCCAATGACTGAGCCTCCACAGCCCTCTGGGGTACAGAATTCCAAAGATTCACCACCCTCTGTGAAGAAATTTCTTCTCATCTCAGTCCTGAATGGCCTACCCTTTATCCTGAGGCTGTGGCCCCTGGTTCTAGACTCCCCAGTTAAGGGAAACATTCTCCCAGCATCCACCCTATCAAGCCCTGTAATAATTTTGTATGCTTCAATGAGATCTCCTCTCATTCTTCTGAGTTCAAGAGAATACAGGCCTAGTTTACTCAATCGCTTCTCATACGACAGTCCCGCCATCCCAGGAATCAATCTTGTGAACCTTTGTTGCACTCCCTCTATGGCAAGTATATCCTTCCTTAGGTAAGGAGACCAAAATTGTACACAGTACTCCAGGTGTGGTCTCACCAAGGCCCTATATAATTGGAGTGAGACTTCTTTACTCCTGTACTCAAATCCTTTTGTAATGAAGGCCAGCATACCATTTGCCTTCCTAATGGCTTGCTGCACCTGCACATTCACTTTCAGAGACTCATGTACAAGGACACCCAGTTCCCTTTGAGCATCTGCATTCCCCAATCTTTCACCATTTAGGAAATACTCTGCCTTTCTGTTTTTTCTACCAAAGTGGATAACTTCACATTTATCCACATTATATTCCATCCGCCATGTTCTCGCCCACTCACTGAGCCTGTCGAGATCCCCTTGAAGCCTCTTCACATCCTCTTCGCAACTGACATTGCCACCTAGCTTTGTATCATCAGCAAATTTGGAAATGTTACATTTAGTCCCCTCATCCAAATCATTGATATTGATTGTGAATAGCTGGGGCCCAAGCACCGATCCTTGCAGTACCCCACTAGTTACAGCCTGCCTTCCTGAAAAAGACCCGTTTATCCCTACTCTTTGTTTTCTGTCTGTTAACCAATTCTCAATCCATGCTAGTATATTACCCCCAATTCCATGTGCCCTAATTTTGTTCACCAACCTCTTGTGTGGGACCTTATCGAAGGCCTTCTGAAAATCCAGATACACCACATCTACCAGTTCCCCTTTGTCTACTCCACTAGTTACATCCTCAAAGAACTCCAATAGGTTTTTCAAACAGGATTTCCCTTTCATAAATCCATGTTGACTCTGCTCAATCTTACTATTAGTTTCTAAGTGCCCTGTTATTGCATCCTGTATAATAGATTCCAGCATTTTCCCAACTACTGATGTGAGGCTAACAGGTCTGTAGTTCCCCGTTTTCTCTCTCCCTCCTTTCTTAAATAGTGGGGTTACATTTGCTATCCTCCAATCTGCAGGAACTGTTCCAGAATCTATAGAATTTTAGAAGATGACAACCAATGCGTCCACTATTTCAATGGCCACCTCTTTCAAAACCCTAGGATGTAGGTCATCCAGTCCTTGGGATTTGTCGACTTTTAACAGAAACTCCTGGCTTTTTTTCTTTTACTTAAACTACAAATCCAGTTTAATAACAGGTTTGCGGAGCCTTCCTGATCTCCTTACTGAAGGTTTTGGTGTTGAACCAAGTTTTGGGCTCTTTTGTTTTGGTTCCGAACTCAAAGAAGTAGGTACCATCACTCTGTTTCCCCACTTGATACAGCCTTGCTCACAAGACAATTCAGTACGATGGTTATGGAATGGTTTCAACTCTGTGTCCAGACACTGATCAGTCCATCCATTCAAGGTGTTTTCTTACACTCTTCAGTACTGAGTTCTTTTGAGTCTCATCTGCAATCTCAGTTGCATTCATGGGAAAGTCTTTGTCAACTGCACCTAGCGTAAAAAAATCTCCCCTTCACTCCCAACATGAGTCCTCATGTGGCAACCTGGACAAGGCATCTGCGATTGCATTTTGCTTTGAAGTGCGATATTCAATCGTGTAGTCATATTGTGACGACAACAACACTGCCCAACATTGCATTCTTGATGCGGCCATTGCAGTGATGGCAGATTTGGGCCCTAATATTGCGAGGAGCAATTTGTGATTGGTTATCGGGGTAAACTTTCTGCCAAGCAGGAACTGTTGGAATTTCTTGATTCCAAACACTGCGGCGAGTGCTTCCTTTTCAATTTGCGCGTAGTTTCTTTCGCTCTTTGTGAGGGTTTGTGATGCGAACGCGATTGGTTTCTCTTGGCCGTCATCCATTACGTGGCTTATGACAGCTCCCACACCATAACTGGAAGCATCACACGCTAACTTAAGCTCACGCTCTGTCGTAGTGCACAAGTAGAGCATCGCTAGAGAGACTTCTATTACAAGTATCGTAAGCTTGCTGTTGCGCTTTCGTCCACTTCCACTGGACATCCTTCTTGAGAAGCTCGTGCAATGGAGCTAACATGGTCGCTAACTCAGGTAAGAATCGTGCGTAGTACTGGACCATTCCAAGGAAAGATCTTAACTCACGTCCTGTGGCTTAGGAGCATTGATGACAGCATCAACCTTTTCCTTCACTGTTTGCAAGCCATTTGCATCAACTTTCAGACCAAGGTACACAACCTCGGGCTGCACAAAAGCACATTTGCTCCTTTTCAATTTGACATTGTGGGAATTCAACCTTTGAAGCACTAAATCTAACACTTCTAATTTTCTTCCTCGCTGCTTGTTGCGATCAGCACATCGTCTTGATTGCATAAGCAATTTGGAACTCCTTGCATAATCTTATCATCGTAGCCTGGAAGATTTTGGGGGAGGATTTTACACCATACGGCAGCTTGGTGTATGAGTACAGTCCCTTGTGAGTGTTGATGGTGAGATACTGTTGACTCTCTTTGTCAACATTCAGCTGAGCATAAGCATGCGACAGGTCAAGCTTGGAGAAAACCTTTGACCCAGAGAGTGATGCATACAAATCTTGCGATGTAGGTAACGGGTACTGCTCATCGTCAACTGCTGGGTTGATAGTAACTTTGTCGTCACCACACAAGCGTACAGTTTTGTCTGCTTTGGGCACTACCACAATCAGGATAGTCCATTCTCTTTTGTCAGTTTTTACAGCACTCCGTTCTCTCTCAGTTTCTCTAGCTCTTCCTCCACCTGACTTTAAATGCATAGGGGACCGGCCTTGCCTTACAATAGACAGGCTTCACATTGGGCTTGATGTGGATATGTGCGTCATACCCAGTGATGCCCTCATAATTGTCTGAGAACATGCTTTTATACTTGTTCAGCCTTGTGTCGAGTCGCTTCTTTGAAGCATCTACACTGAAGATGTTTCTCCAGTCTAGTTTTAACTTTCTCAACCAGTCTTTGCCCATGAGGGTTGGCCTGTTGTTGTAGCTCGCTACAATAATAGGCAGCTTTACTGACTGGCCATTGTGCTGAACTGTACATTCCATTTGTCCACATGTCTCTAGGATTTCTCCGGAGTAGGTTATTAACTCTACGGTACTCTTTGGAAGTGGTATTTGATTAAACTTACTCTCATCTGTATCCTTACTCATGATAGAGCAGTCCGCCACTGTGTCGATACACATATCAATATATTGGTCCAATAGCAAAATACTGCGGATGCTGGAAAGCTGAAATAACAACAGAAAACGCTGGAAACACTCAGCAGGCCAGGCAGCATCCGCGGAGAGAGAAACAGAGTTAACGTTTCAGGTCTGTGACCCTTCGTCAGAACTGGAAAAAGCTTAGAGATGTAACAGGTTTTAAGCGGGTGCAGAGGCAGGGAAAGTGGGGGGAAGGGGAGGAAGGAACAAAAGGGATGGTCTGTGACAGGGTGGAAGGCAGGAGTGGTTAAATGTTGCAAATGGGAATGGCAGAATCATCAACAGCTGCCGCCTGAAAAATGGGGTCGAGGTTATGGTCTGAAATTGTTGAACTCAATGTTGAGACCAGAAGGCTGTAATGTGCCTAATCGAAAGATGTCAAACGTTAGGTTCAGTGTGTTCAGTAACTTGGACTGTGTGCGCTCATCCACCAGTCCACACACAAACTTATCTCGTAACGCACGATCCAAAAATGTGCTGAAGTTACAATGCAAAGACAGGTTTTTAAGAGCTACAATGTGCTCACTGATGGTTTCACTTTGTTTTTGGTTTCTGATACCAAACTTATAGCTCTCTGCTATTTCTAATGGTTTTGGGTCGAAATGGTCCTTGAGTTTCTCAACAATGTCTTCAAATGACAGATGCTTCGCTTTCCCTGGCGCGAGTAGGTTTGTCAACGTTCTGTAGACAGCTGACCCGATCTCTGTTAGAACAATTGCTTTTTTATGTTCACGAATTAGTTTATTTTGACCTTGAACATTTTCAACGGCACCTTCGGTCTCAATAATGTTATTAGCCTTAAAAAAGATCTCCATCCGCTCAGTGTAAGAATTGAATGGTTCGCGAGCTCGGTCACACAGGCCGAGGCTGCCGATGAATCCCGTAGGTGCGGCCATGATTGTCCCGATCCCGTCGAACAGTGACTCAGCACGCTACCTGTGTACCTGTGAGAATCAACGCCGCTGTTGCTGTGTATACATACACGGGAAGGCGAAGCACAGACGATTCTGCATCAGCATTAATGGTAAAACATCACAAAAATTCAGTTTAGGTGTCACAAATTCACCTTAAACCTTTCCACTCGAGGGTTGAAAACTGTGTCCTTCCATGATCCCTAAAAATGTCTTTGGGATCCCATCCTCGTCGCCAAAAATGTAATATATGTGGGTAGAACAAATGAAGGTCAGAGACAGGATGAGCTGCGAGTCCATGTGCTTGTTTGTCTGCAATTGTAAGGTACACATGCTTTGTTCTCTATCTATATATGCTTTGGCGATTCTGTATCTATTTACTTCACCTGAGGAAGGGGCAATCGATAGCTCCGAAAGCTTGTGATTTCAAATAAAACTGTTGGACTATAACCTGGTGTTGTGCGACCTCTCAATTTTGTCCACCCCAGTCCAACACCGGCATCTCCGCATCTTGTTTACTAGGCCCGAGCGAACTGAGCATGCTCAGACTAAACCATGTGACAAACCATGTGATAATACATTACAGTATCGTTGATGGTCGTGGATTAATGGCACTTGGGGAGGGCGAGCAAACGGCACAAAATGGGAGAGGATTAACCACTCATTTCCATTAGGACTGATAATTGTCTCAAAGTAGTCTTTACAAGGTGGTCCCTTAACCTGGACATTTGTCTTGCCGATATTAGCAGATGAACGTTCAGAGTGTGAGGTGTGAGCTGTGTGAGTTGTGAGTGTCGTTGCTTGATCTGATTTTTTTTAATCAATTGTGACTGCTCAACATCTCCGTTAAAACCTGAATTTTGCCAACACTAATTTCTAGACTCTCGTTGCACCTTGTATTTACGTAACATCTTGTCTTTCGGATGAGACTTTAAAGCGAGGCCCCGTCTGCCCTCTCCGTTGGACATGGAAGATCCCACAGCCATTAGAAGAAGAGCAGGGGAGTTCTTCCCGGTATACTAGGGCCAATATTTATCCCTCAATCAACAGCACTAAAAAAAATAATCTGGTCATTATCACATTGCTGTTTGTGGGAGCTTGCTGTGCGCAAATTGGCTGCTGCATTTCCTGCATTACAACAGTGCCGACACTTCAAAAAATACTTCATTCGCTGTAAAGCGTTTTGGGACGACCTGAGGTTGTGAAAGGCGCTATAGAAATGCAAGTTCTTTCTTTTCTGATGTCAAATGTTTTGTTTTGTAACAAACACTCCTGTGAAGCTCACTGGGACGTTTTACTGTGTTAAAGGCGCTATATCAATACAAGTTGTTGTTGTTAAAGGCGCTCTATCAATACAAGTTGTTGTTGTTAAAGGCGCTATATCAATACAAGTTGTTGTTGTTAAAGGCGCTCTATCAATACAAGTTGTTGTTGTTTGTCTTCTCCAAAACAAACCCACTGGGCCGTGACTGTTTGTCTGAAAACGCTGTAAGGTTGAGATTTTATTTTTATTTTTAAAACCCTCCTAAATGCTGTTTTCATGTGGAGAAGATACTTCGCTCCTCAGTAAGCACTGGCACTGAGAACGGACGATGGAACAGAGTCGCATTGTGTTCCATAAAGGCTGTTGGTTTGCAGCGATCTTGAAGCATGAAATGCTGATGTAAAAGCTCTGGTGAGCGCTCAACAGTTGGGACTGGGTCCTGGCACAGACCCTGCTCCAGTTAACAACTTGCTCGTGTCTCTCTCTTCCTGCCAGAAAAGCATCACCATCATCAGCTGCTCGCTGGGCCACAGACTTACTTGCTGCGCTAAACAAAGGAATCCTCTTACCATCAGGCCAAGCAAAAATGTTCCTCTGTTTAAATGACACAGAATGCACTTTTTTCACACAAAGGGTAGTGGAAATCTGGAACTGTCTTCCCCGCCCCAAAAATGGTTAGTGGATGCTGGGGGAGGGTCAAATGGAATTTTCAAGACTGGGATTTTTGTCCTGTAAGGGTGTCGAAGGATGTGGCGCAAATTCGGGTACTTGGCGTTGAATGGCGGAACAGGCTCGAGGGGCTGAACGGCCGACTCCTGTTCCAGTGTTCTTGTGTATCAAGTGATGAGGAGAAAAGGCGGGTAAATGGAGTTAGGTCACAGATCAGCCGTGATCTCATTGAATGGCGGAACAGGCTCGAGGGGCTGAACGGCCGACTCCTGTTCCTACAACGTAACCACTGTTAAACAATACGTTGAAAGAAAGACTTTCATTTCTAGAGCGCCTTTCACGACCACCGGACGTCTCAAAGCGCTTTACAGCCAATGAAGTACTTTTGAAGTGTGGTCACTGGCAAATTGCGCACAGCAAGCTCCAACAAAGAGAAATGAAATGAGATTATGACCCAGATAATCTGTGTTTTTTTTAGTTCTGTTGGTTGAGGGATAAATATTGACCAGGACACTGGGGATAATAACCCTACTCTTCTTCGAAATAGTGCCATGGGATCAGACGGGGCCTCGGTTTAACGTCTCATCCGAAAGACGGCACTGTACTGGAGTGTCAGCCTCGATTTTTGTGTTCAAGTCCCTGGAGTGGGAACTTGAACCCACAACCTTCTGACTCAGAGGCGAGGGTGCTACCAACTGAGCCACAGCTGACACTGAATGATGATGGGATTTAAATGTACCGGGGCAAGTACGAGGCGAAAACCTTGACATTGCAGGTGTAATTGTAGCCAGTTTGTAAAGCCAAATATGATGAGGCGTGCACCAGAACGATCTAGTTTAACCCCACAGTCACTCAATTGCGGGTCATGTGATGTTGTGACTAATATATGCAGTAGCGAGTTTGCCGTCACAAAAGTGGTGTTTTTGGTCTTGGGTCACAGTAATTTGACCTCTTCAAATCTCAGCCAGATCTTGGTGATGCTGCGAACTGTGTAGTTTACGAGTTTGTAGGAGAAGGACAGAACAAACTTGTATCTCTAAAGCAGCTGACTGCCTCTCAAATGTTCCAAAGCGCTTCACGTGCGGTGAATTACCTTGAAACGCAGTGGCTGTGGTAAGTAAGGGTGTCGGCCTTTTTGCGCATGGCGGCCATTTAATTTAAGCAGGAAATGGGATGAATGACCAGTTAATCTAATTTTGTTCGGCCCCAGTTGGAGTATTGTGTCCAATTCTGGGCACCGCACTTTAGAAGGACGTGAAGGTTGTGCAGAGGGTAAAGCAGAGATTTACTAGAATGGTTCCAGGGATGAGAGATTACAGTTACGTGGATAGGCTGGAGAAGCTGTGGTTGTTCTCCTTGGAGCAGAGAAGGCTAAGAGGAGATTTGATAGAGGTGTTTAAAATCATGAAGGGTTTAGATAGAAGTAAATAAAGAGAAACTGTTTCCAATGGCTGAAGGGTCGATAACCAGAGGGCACAGATTTAAGGTGATTGGCAAAAGAACCAGAGACGACATGAGGATAAACTTTTTTTACACAATGAGTGGTTATGATCTGGAATGCGCTGCCTGATAGGGTGGAGGATACAGATTCAATAGGAGCCTTCAAAGGGGAATTGGATAAATACTTGAATGAGAAAGAATTGCAGGGATATGGGGAAAGAGCGGAGGGAGTGGGACTAACTGGATTGCTCTTCGAAAGAGCCGGCGCAGACTCGATGGGCCGAATGGCCTCCTTCTGTGCTGTACTGTTCTATGATTCGATGATATCCAGAAGGAGTTGTGTGGCGGCAACACAATTGAGGGTTTGATAGAATTGACAGCACAGGAGGATTCCACTTGTCTCATTGTGCCTGTGCTGCTCCTAGTTGTTGAACTGGAGATGTCCACTCTAACCCCATATCCCTGCTCTTTCCTCTTATCGTTTTATACCCTTACATGGGGATTTAAACAATGTGCCCTCTGCCTCAGCAGCCACTTATGGTCAAGTTTTTGACGTTCTAATAACCCTTTCAAAAACTGTGCATTTATCTGATTGTCCTCCAATTCTGGCCTCTTGCGCATCCCCAGTATTCTTCGCTCCGCCACTGGCGGCCGTGCCTTCAGCTGCTGAGTCCCTAAGCGCTGGAATTCCCTCCCTAAACCTCTCCGCCTCTTTAAGACACTCCTTAAAACCCACCTCTTGACCGAGCCTGTCCTGATATCTCCTTATGTGGCTCAGTGTCGAATTTTGTTTGATGATCGCTCCTTTTAAGCACCTTGTGGCGTCTCTCGACATGAAGGGTGCTGCGTGAATTCTTGGAGAGGGGGCAGAGGAGATTTACTGGGATGGTACCGGGGACATCAGTGTAATTGAGGCGGTCAATATGATGAAGGCTTTTGATAGAGTAAATAGGGACAAACTGTTCCCTTGTTCTTTCCCCACAGCCCTGCCAATCTTTCCCCTTTAAGTATCCACCCAATTGCACTTTGAATGTTACTGTTGAATCTGCTTCCACCGCCCTTTCAGGCAGCGCGTTCCAGATCACAACAACTCGCTGCATAAGAGAAATTCTCCTCATCTCGCCTCTAGTTCTTTTGCCAATCATCTGGTTACCGACCCTCCTGCCACTGGAAAGAATTTCTCCCTATTTCTTCACATCAAAACCCTTCAGGATTTTGACCACCTCTATTAAATCTCCCCTCAACTTTCTCTGCTCTAAGGAGAGAACAATCCCTGCTTCTCTCTTCTCTCCCCGTGATCAGGTTATACGACAGTTCAAAAGTCAATTTGCCCGAAGCAGTCCCCGCCCACGAAACTGGCCACGCCCCCAGGTTGGCATGGCGCGTTCCCGCCGGCTGCGCCCGCTCCGGGGGGGGTGTTGCTCACATTGCGCCCAGAATCGCGGGCGCCCAGGTACCCGCGGTCACATTAACCCAGTGTTAACGAGCAGCGGCCGCGGTGCCCAGCGGTCAGTGGCAGCCTCACTCGGGTCTGTTTCTCAAACTGTTGCTGCAGTTACTTTAAATTCAGTTTAAATGAGGTCAAATGCAGTCAAGTGACAACAACAACTTGCCTTTATATAATACCTTTAACGTAGTAAAACGTCCCAAGCTGTTTCACAGGAGTGTTATCCAATCAAATTTGGCACCGGGCCACATGAGATAATGGCCGAGAAATTCCGTTCCCTGCGGGTGGGTACGCGCTGTGTACTCACCCGTAGGGCCAACGGAAGTGCCGGTTTTAGGCATGCGCTGGAAACCGGCACTTCCGTTCTCTGCAGAAAGGGCTTGACTGGACAAACGCCTGCGCCGGATAGGCAGCGCGTACGTTAGAAACTTCAGTGTTTTTTCCACACTGGCTTGAGTCCAGGTAAGTCGGGAACAGCTACGCCTAGAAAAGCAGGCGCAAGGCCTGCTTTTAGCAAGCTAATTGTTTAATAAAGTAAAAAAAAAATGTTTTTCCACTGATTTATCATTTTAAAATACTTTAAAGAAAGGTAAGTTTATTTTTAGCCCGTTAAAAACTTTAATTATTTCTTTCAAAAATTTAAATTTTTGTTTAAAATAGTTAATTTATGTAATTTATAGTCATTTTAAAAATGTGAATTTTAAAAAAATTTATTTGAAGTTTTACTTATGTTTTGGGGCTCATCTCTAAAGAGATACTGGGACAGGTGACCAAAAGCTTGGTCAAAGAGGTCGGTTTCAAGGAGCGTTTTAAAGGAGGAGCGAGGCGGAGAGGTTTAGGGAGGGAATTCCAGAGCTTAGGGCCCAGCTGAAGGCACGGCCGCCAATGGTGGAGCGATTAAAATCGGGGAAGCACAAGTGGCCAGAATTGGAGGAGCTCAGAGATCTCGGTGGGTTGTGGGGCTGGAGGAGATTAGAGAGATAGGGAGGGGCGAGGCCATGGAGGGATTTGAAAACAAGGATGAGGATTTTTAAACTGAGGCATTGCCAGAGCGGGAGCCAATGTAAATCATTGTAGGTAGAGAGAGAGGCTCAGAGAGGACTCGTAAGAGGCCACAATTGGAGGTAGCATAGCGGTCTCGGAGGGTTATAGGGGCTGGAGGAGGTTACAGAGAGAGGGAGGGGGTGAGGTCAACACGACCTGTGACCAGCAGTTAATTGAAACCGCTGATTGACTTGCTTCTTCAGCTGAAGCGATTACTTGAACACATTTTCAGTTTAAGTTCAGTCACCTTGGCCATGTTCCAGTCACTAGTCGATTACGTCCGCTTTCACTGCTTGATTGCGCTGATTTGGGGGAGATTTTACGTTCGGGCGTATACAAATATACAAATAGGTTTGAGCAGAAACCTGAGCAAAACTTCACCTCGGCAAAAAACGGCGCATTCCGGACGCAGTTCCTCGATCGCACCCCTAGGGGAAACTCCAATTTCTTTGTATCTTATGCGTTCATCAACCCATTGGGTGATTTACAATAGCACGTCTGCCCTCGTGACAGCTGCTCTTGGCTGTAATCCAAATATAACAAGAAACGTGTTGCAATCTAACAAAGCTCTATTTGTGCAGTAATTTGTCTTTTTTAACAAAAAAACAGCCAGTGCGCTCACTGTGTCCTTTGATCTGAGCCTAGCCCAGGAAGTGGATTGGTTCAGTTGATGAGGAGGTGTGATGGGGTTCTGGTAACCCTTTTTTCCTTC
The DNA here is from genome assembly GCA_030390025.1 of Squalus acanthias. Classification (NCBI taxonomy): domain Eukaryota; kingdom Metazoa; phylum Chordata; class Chondrichthyes; order Squaliformes; family Squalidae; genus Squalus; species Squalus acanthias. Next base: position 6,251,216 of record CM059434.1, on the reverse strand, counting down.
ATTACTGTACTGAGAATGATCGAGCGGTTGAAACACGAGGCTTGTAAAACGGACACTTGAGTTTTGGGCTGTCTGCTGCCTATGGAGGAGGGGCAGCCTCTTCCCTACACCGTGATCTACTCCAGTGCAGTACTGAGGAAGTGCTGCACTGTCGGAGGGGCAGTACTGAGGGAGCGCTGCACTGTCGGAGGGGCAGTACTGAGGGAGCGCTGCACTGTCGGAGGGGCAGTACTGAGGGAGCGCTGCACTGTCGGAGGGTCAGTACTGAGGGAGTGCCGCACTGTCGGAGGGGCAGTACTGAGGGAGCGCTGCACTGTCGGAGGGGCAGTACTGAGGGAGCGCTGCATTGTCGGAGGTGCAGTACTGAGGGAGCGCTGCACTGTCGGAGGGGCAGTACTGAGGGAGCGCTGCACTGTCGGAGGGGCAGTACTGAGGGAGCGCTGCACTGTCGGAGGGGCAGTACTGAGGGAGCGCTGCACTGTCGGAGGGGCAGTACTGAGGGAGCGCTGCACTGTCGGAGGGGCAGTACTGAGGGAGCGCTGCACTGTCGGAGGGGCAGTACTGAGGGAGCGCTGCACTGTCGGAGGGGCAGTACTGAGGGAGCGCTGCACTGTCGGAGGGGCAGTACTGAGGGAGCGCTGCACTGTCGGAGGGCAGTACTGAGGGAGCGCTGCACTGTCAGAGGGGCAGTACTGAGGGAGCGCAGCACTGTCGGAGGGGCAGTACTGAGGGAGCGCTGCACTGTCGGAGGGGCAGTACTGAGGGAGCGCCACCCTGTCGGAGGGGCAGTACTGAGGGAGCGCTGCACTGTCGGAGGGGCGGTACTGAGGGAGCGCTGCACTGTCAGAGGTACCGCCGTTCGGATGAGACGTTAAACCATCTCTTTTACATCTCTCAGGTGGATGTAAAAGATCCCATGCCAGTATTTCGAAGAAGAGTTCTTTGAAAGAGTGCCGTGGGCTCCTGTGGGAAATGAGGTTTTCCCAATGTGGCTCGATGCTCCTGATCCATTTTGAGAAATTGCCGGCCGCGCGGCCTGCGCTGTTCCATCCACCGTGCAGCCGCGATTTCTCAAAATCCGCTCCCTGGCAGTGCTGAATCGCCCCTTCAATCTCTTGTTGAAGCAGTGCTCGAGAAATCAAGGAAGCAGGTCATTTTCCACCTGCAAGGTCATGGCGTGGAACCTTTCCTGGTGGGAGAACGTTTCAGAAACTTGGACGGTCGCGCGATTTTCCAACCTTCCAAATTAAATTGTGGCAAAATCATGCGAGCAGGTCTCCGATTTGGGAGATTCTGAGGGGCAAGGCTGGGAACTCAACACCAGAATATTGTTGTTTTTTGCCATATGCAAGTGTGTATAAAATCTCTCCCTGGGAATGTTATTGTATCTTTAAACCATTTCGAGGTCATGTTGCCCTCACCACCTTCCAATCTCTGTAACCTCCTCCAGCCCCACAACCCTCCGCGATCTCTGCGGCTCCTCCAATTCTGGCCTATTGCGCGTCCCAATTTTCATCGCTCCACCATTGGCGGCCGTGCCTTCAGCTGCCTGGGCCCTAAACTCTGGAATTCCCTCCCTAAATGTCTCCGCCTCTCTACCTCTCTCTCCTTTTTAAGACGCACCTTAAAACCTACCTCTTTGACCAAGCTTTTGATCATCTGCCCTAATATCTCCTTATGTGACTCAGGTGTCAAATTTTGTCTGATAATCGCTCCTGTGAAGCGCCTTGGGATTTTTTACTACATTAAAGGCGCTGTGTAAATGCAAGTTATTGTAGTGTATTTGCTGAGAGTTTAGTTTATGTCATATCCCTGATTCAGAAGAAAATGTATTGGAGCTTGCCGCCTGTCCTTCAGAGAGACAGTCTTGACGTAATTGTTGCTCATTGTTTGTTTTTCGGTACATCTTTTCTGGCGTTTGCAGTGACATGTCTTCCACTTGGCTAGACCTTTCTCCCTTGATGTTGTGTTGCCTTTGACGAGTCTACTTTAGAACCTGGGGAACAGGGCGAGTTTGGTGCTGCTGGCACTTAGTAAAACTCCGTCCTCTTCTTCGACTTGCTGTCATAGGTTCGCATTGATCGGAGTCCGAATTCATCAATAAAAAAGATGGTAGTTTAACGTGTCATAATTTTAAGGAAAGGAAAAAGTAGTGGTTAGAAAAGGAAACCTTTTATTTAATCCTTTGAAATGATAGGGAATGGTTTCAAAAAATCTCAAATATAGACACTAAAATAAGAAGTTGCATTTCTATCGTGTCTTTCACGAGCTCAGCACATCCCAAAGCGCTTTAAAGCCAATTAAGCATTTTTGCTGTGTTATAATGTAGGAAACATGGCAGCCAATTTGCGCACAGCAAGCTCCCACAAACGACCAGGTAAATTTTTTTTTGTGATTTTGGTGGAGGGATAAATATTGTGCCCCAGGACACCGGGGAGAACTCCCCTGCTCTTTTTCGAAATAGTGGCCGTGGGATCTTGTATGTCCACCTGAGAGAGCAGACGGGGTCTCGGTTTAACGTCTCATCCAAAAGATGGCACCTCCGACAGTGCGGCACTCCCTCAGTACTGCACTGGGAGTCTCAGCCTAGATTTTTGTGCTCAAGTCTCTGGAGTGGGACTTGAACCCATAACCTTCTCACTCAGAGGCGAGTGTGCTACCCACTGAGCCACAGCTGGCAAAAAGCTTAGTTTGAACTGCTGGATAATATTTTGGGACGAAAGAGTGACTTTGAATTGGCAGGAGTAAACTGTACATTGGCATAAACTAACCACGCAAATTACTGTTTAGCAAGCAAATATAAAATACACAGTGTCCTTTTAGAGAAAGAAAGACTTGCATTTCTATAGCGCCTTTCATGACCACAAGATGTCCCAAAGCGCTTTACAGCCAATGAAGTACTTTTGAAATAGTCACTGTTGTAATGTAGGAAACACGGCAGCCAATTTGCGCACAGCAAGCTCCCACAAACGGCAATGTGATAATGACCAGATAATCTGTTTTTAGTGATGTTTGGTTGAGGGATAAACATTGGCCGCAGGACACCGGGGAGAACTCCCCTGCTCTTAGTGTAGTGAATGGTGAATGTAAAATAGGACCCAAAGCTGATAGACTTTTCTTGAATCTTTAACTGTGGGAGGGCCCTTTCCCATTTTCCTTCAGTTCTGTTTGTGAACCCTGTGCAAGGATGAAAGCTGCTGAGGAAGTCCTTGAACTTTTTTAAACACACCCTTGCTGTGGGGGCCACACCACCAGTGTATCCGTCACATCTCCAAGCTGGACTTCCTCCGGGGGAGGGAGAAGGGAATGTTTTGAAGATCGCTGAAAAGGAAAAGGGAGCTTGATGGATAAGTCGCATAAATCTCCTCGGTATGTTTCCGTCTGTTGTTTCGTTTTTTTTAAAAAAACAATTAATTCGAATGTCCAAGCTGCATTTATAAGCTTTTTGTTTAGTTCAGCATGTGCTGGGATTTCGCCACCTTAACTAGCCACAGTGTCTGTCAGTTTGGCTCAGTTTGTAGCGCTCTTGAGTCTGAAGGTTATGGGTTCA